>JAOQMS010019957.1:0-15810 GCA_027563885.1 Erythroxylum longipes | reverse complement strand
TTTCTTTCAATCTTCTCTGTACTCTTTCTTGGATGTTAATTATCTTTATTTGTATGGATTCTTTTATCATGTTCTTGTTATTTTAATTCAAGTAATTAGGATTAATTCAGTAGTGAGTAGTTTAGTCCTTGTGGGAGATGACCTTGGAATACTTAATTTGTAGATACTAAGAACGGTTCTGTGCGTTTGCAGATTTTTTCGACCAATCATATCATTTGGAATGGCATTACTATCTTTGTTATAATCAATGCGTTAAAAACTGGATTAAAAGTTAAACGAGTAAAATAAGAGTTTTAAGATTTAAAATATTCAACTAGTCTTATACGTCATAAAACTGACTAAAGATTGAATAAAATTAAAGAATTTGAAATATAATTGTTCTTACCTATCAAAAATTATATTTTAATTAAAAATATTGTAAATGAAAATTTGTTGATCTATTTTAGTTTATAAGAATTTATTAATTTATAAAATTAACCGATTAATTAATAATCTTATCAATTTTTAACCAATGTTTTAAAAACCGGATTGGACATCGAACCGATCAAAGAAAAAGTTAAAGATTTAAAGGTTCAACCGGTATTAAACTGTTATAAAACTGGAATATAATAAGTAAGAAATAAAAATTATGAAAATAATTAAAAATATAGTGTAAAATAAAATACTTTATTAAAAATTACACTAATAATACTTATTAATATATAATAAATTAATAATAAATCTAATAATTTAAACTAAGTTTGAAATTAATATAAAATTTAAAATAAAAATAAAATTGTATTTCTTTATTATCATTTATTTAAAAATTCGTAAAAGTTGAAATATATTTAAAAAAAGTCAATAGACTAACTTCTTTTTTAACGTCCTTTAAACATGTTTCTTTATAGTTTAAATATTGTTTAACATATACTTAAATTATCTTAAGCAAGATTACTTATATATATTAATTAATGATTTGATTTATTAATCAATTTCATGGTAAAATAATAATTAGTTTTTAACAAAAATAATTAAAAATTTTTAATTAAAATATAAAGAGATAAATATATAATTATTAGTGAGAAATAAATTTGGTATTTTTTAAGTATAAAAGTAGTAACTTATTTTTAATAATAATAATTTAAAACAAAAATTTTAATTGAAATATAAAGATATAAATATAAATATACATTTCATTAATAAAATTGTGTAATACAATTTAAAAAATTCATAGATTTTTTAAAAATACCGGTTAAAATCTCAACTTTTATATTAAGACGTCAACTTGCATTAATGATATGTTAATACACGTCAAAAACTAGAGAGTGTCAGGGACAATCTCTTCGGCCCACGTATTCCAATGCCCTGATCAAATAGGTGTTTCGCAAATAGCTTATTAATTGTTTTTTAATTTATTGATTAAAAGTTAACTTTTTAATTATTTTAAAAAGTTATTAATATATTTGGTGAATTTCAATGTCTTATTGATTAACTTATTTAATTCCAATAAGTTAATTTCGAAAAGCTTCATAAGAGAAGCTTTTGAAGTTAGCTTTTTACCTAATGATAATATTACTTTCTATTTTACTCTCTATTTTTACTCTATGTATTTTCAAAGTGATTTTTTTTATCTTATTGAAGTTTAAAAGCATATAATAAAGGGGTTAATTAAACTTTTTAATTTTTATTTAATTTTATAGTATTATTTTACATTTAAAAATACTATAATATTAAGTTTTTTAACATAAAGAATCACTTTAAATTAATATTTTTAATATATAACTACTATATATTATATCTGTGTCATACTATAATTATAGATATTTTAATTTATTAAATAATAAAATTTATAAATATTATGTAAAAAATACTAATATGATGTAGGTCGCTGCATCATTCATATTAATAGAGAATTTAACGATGGATTATTATTATTATTATTATTATTATTATATTAAAATTATAAACTTAATTTTTGTAAAATTAAATATCTAAAATCCAAATTCTTATAAGAATATTCATCGAAATACTAAGAAATATGATATTTTATGTCCTTATTTTTTTTAAATCATACCCTCATAAATCATTTTATACAACAACAACTAATACTAAACAACTAATTTTATCAAACATCTTTAATAAACAACTGATGTTATCCGCTGGTTAAATCAACTAATATAATCAACTATCAGCTAACAGCTAATGCAATTCATTGTTTGTCAAACATGGTCAAATTCTTTGTTTCAAGGACAACGTGGGCCTCACATTTTAAAATGAGATGACTCTAGCCGGTTTTTTTGAAAAAGCTAACTAGTTATTTCAACAAACCGACCAACTTTTTACTTAATCGGTCGGTATTCTCTTGTAGAGGTTATAAACACAAATTGAAAGGGAACATAGACTGATTCGTATTTATTATGATCTGATCTGATTTTTCAATCATTGTTTTTAATAATAAGAGTTATTAAAGTAAATAGAATTGAAAATTTGAAAATCGAACTGAAAAATTAGACCGTTCAAGATTTTTATAATTAAACAAGCCGAATTAGTTTAGTTTTTTAATCATTGATTATAACATAAAATACAAGAAATTCTCATGTGATTTAATTTAGTTAAAAAATTAATAAATTTTAAAATTGTTGATATTTTATAATTTTTAAAATTAAAAATTTAATTCAAACATTTTATTAAAAATAAATGTGATATAACAATATATGTGAACTAAGTAGATATTGTTAATGCAAGATTCTAACATAAATCAATAATTTAGGATAATCCTAATAAATTATTGATTTAAGTCGAATTAAATTAATTTAGATGAGATTGAAGAGTTAAGTTATAAAGTCACTCTCACTTAGTGACATTTGATTAATGCATATATGTTATTTAAACCATTATATTTTATGTTATTTTTAATATAAATTAAATTTAAAATAATTCTAAACATTATAAATTTTTAAAATAAATTAAATTATAAAAAGTCTTGTATGTTTTACGCTAACTATGTGTATGAGTAAATTGTGATTCAACTGATGCAATACATTTTTTAAATATTTTCAGTTTTCTAGTCCTTTTTTGTTTAGTTAGTTAAAAGTTAGTTACTTAAAAGTGAAAATATGGTCAATTAGTTGAAAAATGAAACAATAATAGAGCTAAAAAATGACAAGACACGCTCTTCTTTAAAAGGTTGACTTGACTCGTGGACTTGCAAGTGTCCGGCTGCTTATCAAGTATTTCTCTGAACTCCTCGAAATTTCATGCTGAATTAAAATTTTTATTTTATATAAAAATTGATTAATATAAGATATTGTACCTTCTATTTCATTTTATTTATTTTAAAAATTATCATATAATTTAATATTCTAAAAATATTCTTATGCTTATTTTTGTTTATTTCCATTACAATTTTATTAATTTTTCTTTAAATCTTATGAAGAAAGATAAAATTTTAAATATAATTTTCTTCAAAATTTTAATAAAAAACTAATAGAAAGATAGTGACCTTTAAACTATGTAAGTTTAAATTTGTCTTATACCCACATTTTTCAAATGTAAGTTTAAGATCATAGGTCTATATTGGATCCAATCTCATTATAATACATTGAGCTAACAAATTCTAATTTACTAAATATTTTAAAATTTTAATTTAATAATTAACTATTTAAAACTGGTATAAATTAAGTCAAAGAGTTGTTTTTGCTAATGTGTTGCATCCACCAAACGTCACGTAAATATTCCTTTATTAGTCATATCCATAAAAATAACGTTTTAAGTTTAGTTTGAATCTAATCGGACTTGAGTACTTTATTTTGATGACCTTTATATTTACCACGATTAATATATATTTAAATAACTTTTATAAATCTTAAATTATAGTTGGTGTTAAAAAGTTTTTTAGGTAATATTTGTTATTAATGATTAAAAAATATCAAAATGATATTTATTTGATTTTCAATTATTATAATATCAAGCAATTTATTTAAATTATATAAACTGGTGATTCAGTTCAATAAACTGGGAAGTTAGTGCGGTATGAGCCTTGCAAAATGACGCCTTGTATGTAATATGTCGTTTTCTCATAGTAAGGGTTAAAACCCTATTTTACTGTATATAAGCAATATCACTAAGAAAATAATAAATGCACTTCATATTAATGCATAATATTATTATACAGACACGTGAATTATAATTTTTGTACACATTACAAAGACTGCTTATGCACTCAATTGACATATTCCAGGACATAAATGATTTTTAAATGATTATGATGTGAACTGTGAATTTTTATTTTATATAAAAATTGATTAATATATGAAGAAAGATAAAATTTTAAATATAATTTTTCTTAAAAATTTTAATAAAAAAACTAATAGAAATATAGTGACCTTTAAACTCTTTAAGTTTAAATTTATCTTATACCCAAAAATTTAAAATATAAGTTTAAGATCATAGGTCTATATTTGATCCAATCTTATTATAGTACATTGAGCTAACAAATTCAAAATTTTTTATTTTTTAATTTAGCAGTAAATATTTTAAAATTTTTAATTTAATAATTAACTATTTAAAACTTATATAAATTAAGTCAAAGGGTTGTTTTTGCTATTGTGTGGCATCTACCAAACGTCACATAAATATTCATCTATTAGTCATATCAATAAAAATAAAGTTTTATGTTTAGTTTGAATCTAATCGGGCTTAGATTACTTTATTTAAACAACCTTTATATTTACCATGATTAATATATATTTAAATTAATTTTTTAAATCTTAAATTATTAGTTGGTGTTAAAAAGGTTTTTAGGTAATATTTGTTATTAATGATCATAAATAAGTATCAAAATGATATTTATTTGATTTTAAATTATTATAATATCAAGTAATTTATTTAAATTATATAAATTGGTGATTCAGTCCAAGAAACTGGGAAGTTCGTGCGGTATGAGCCTTGCAAAATGACGCCTTGTAAGTGTTAGATTAATCGAAGGTGGCCCATGTAATATATAATGGATTGATTCTAATTAAGGAACCAGTATGATGGTTAATGGGTCTGAATCATGGGCCTAATCCTAAGCCCTTTCCCTCTCCCTTTAATCTAAGGCAGAAATAGTTTTAGAAAAAGTTAACTGAAATATTACAGAAAGTTTCTAACCATCGGAACACAAGCATTTTAAGGAAACAGGAAGAGAGGGAATAAATTTTGTCAAGAAATTCAAACATCATGGATTCAGGTTTAATTTATAGTGTTATTAATCGATCCATAAATGTCTATCAATTGGTATCAGAATCAAGTTATGGTCTTTAATTATTTACGTGTTTCGAAATTATTTTTCAATGTTAACGATGGTTTCGTAGTTTTTTTATGTTTTTATTTTGTGTTGTTTTCAACTTGACACAGACAAACGAAAACTTGAGTCAGACCAAATCATTAACGTTTCATAGTTGAATAAGAGTGGTTTTAGAGATTTTTAGAGATTGGAAACGACATAATCGTTATTACTTGTGTTTACGATTGTTGAACAGAAACGAAACTCAAACATATGATTTTGTTCTTAACTCCCATAAATTTCTTGATAATTTTTACCTGAAAATTTTGAATTTTCTGTTTCAATGCTTGTAAAAGACATGCTTCTGTTATGGGTTTAGAGTGAGAGTAAGAAACTTTAGAAAGAGAAACGAAAGTAAAACAAATTAAAACTGTGTTGTTTTGACCACCGAATAAGTAAATGGTGGATGTCATTATTGTTGGCTCAAGGCAAGTAAGGATTCTGGAAAGGAATTGCAAGAAGAATCCATGAAAGACGATGTTCGAATAAAAAAAACCAAAATCAAATACAAGGGAGCAATGTCTGGCTCGTGCAGACGGGCTGCATTGCTTCTTCGGGCTAGAGAATAGGTTTTTCAGTTGGTCCAAGACTTGTGTTTGGGCTGTTTTTGTGGACCTTTGGGTCATTAGAGGATCAGATTGGGTTATTGGGTTATTAAATAATTTTGGCCTAACTTTTTGAATTTTTTATTTGAGTTATATTATGAAACCTTGATTATTAAGTAATTAAATTATAGCCTTTGACCCTAATTAAAACAAATTTGTGATGGGTCATAACTGATTGTTTAATTCATAATTGATTTATTTTCTATGAATAATATAATTTTGAAAAATAGTGTCATATTATATGTTTTATTTAGTACTTTGAATATTTGAGAGTATGCAAAGTTTGGAATTAAATTTTCTTATTACATGTTGAATGTGCTATATGACATATGGTAATTCAGAATAGTTTGTTAGTCACCAAAGTGACCAAACTAATTAAATTAAAATTTGTCATGTATAATAATTATCCAATTAAATGTTTATTGCATGGAAAGCTTGTTAGTCACCAAAGTGACCTAATTTGAAAATATTAGACATTTTAATTGTGAAATTTTCAATTGTTCATGTTGATATGATGCTATTAAAATGACATAAAGGTTGAACTGAACAATTGTGGTCATTAATTATAACGCTAGGAGATCACCTAAAGGTGGACCATTGCTTATAATTAATGACATTAAAGGGACTTTATCAACATATTTGATTAATATGATTGTGTATTTAAAGATAACATACATGTTGACTAGAATATGATTGATTGTCCATTATAGTGAACTATATTTGCATCATGATAGGTTACAGCTATGTATTTAAACTTCACCCAAAGGAGAATTTAAATGCATAATCAAAGTTTATTATTAGTTTGAATCCATTTAGATTTACTCAAAGCATTAATGCATAGGATATATGTTGTATTTGCAACATCTACTAATTTGTTCGCTTTAAGAAATGGCTTGATCAAGTTCAATGGTCTGAATTATGCGGATTGGTCCAAACAAATCCAGTTCCAATTGGGTGTAATAGATTTGGACTTGACCATAGTTTCAGACGTAAGGCTCACAACCATAACTAAGACTAGTTCTAAAGCTGACAAGTCTTATTATGACGTTTGGGAACGGTCTAACAGGCTGAACTTGAATTTAATGCGTCTGACAATTGCAGAAAATGTGAAGCCATCAATGCCTAAAACGGATAATGCAAAAGAGTTCATGTTGAAGCTTAAAGAATGCTCCTAATATGATATAGCTAACAAGTCCATTGTAGGGACTTTAATGAGTGAGCTAATGACCAAGAAGTTTGACTAGTCACAGCCCATTCACGATCATGTAACTCATATGTCAAACGTAGCTGCAAAGCTGAAATCCATGGGTATGGATGTAATTGAGTCCTTCGTTGTACAGTTCATTATCAACTCACTTCCTCATAAGTTCAGCCAGTTCCAAGTGAATTATAACACTATTAAAGAAAAATGAAACCTTAAGGAGATTAAGGCCATGTTGGTTTAGGAGGAAGGGAGATTGAAGAAAATGAAGGAACACTCCGTTCATCTCACATTTCATCAAGGAGCTAGTAGCAGCAAGAATAAACCAGGAAAGAAAGACAAAGATAAGGACAAAGCTCTCAGCAAAGTTAATGAGGGCCGAATCCATAAAGATAAGAGGTGCCACTTCTACAAGAAGCCTGGTTACTTCAAGAAGGATTGCCCTAAAAGAAAGGCTTGGTTCGAAAAGAAAGGTACATATTATGTCTCAGTATTTTTAAATCAAATCTTATTGAAGTGCCTAATAATACCTGGTGGTTAGATTCTGGTGCAACTACTCATGTGTCACATGTTATATAGGCATTCCTTTCAATTCAAACTATAAACGGAACTGAAAAGTTCTTATATATGAGGAACAAAATGAAGGCACGAATAGAGGGCATTGGACGTATAGATTGATCTTAAACACTGGGTGTTATTTGGATCTAAAAAAGTGTCTTTATGTTCATGAATGTGTTAGGAATTTAGTTTCTGTTGCAAAGTTGGATGATGTAGGATTTCAATTTAAGAATGAAAACAATGTTTTTTCATCATTACATAAACACAAGTACTATTACGATTCTGGTACTTTAATTGATTGTTTATATTGTTTCAATCTTGATGTTGATTTTGCTGAATCTCTATTTCATGTTGACCATATTATAGGAAGTAAATGTAGTGCACAAAATGAATATTCTTCTTTTTTATGACATAAAAGATTGGGTCATATATCCAAGGAAAGGGTATAAAGATTAGTGAAAATGAAATCTTACCTCAATTAGATTTTGTTAGCTGGGATATATGTGTAGATTGCATTAAAGGCAAGCATACCAAACATATATCAAAGCATCCTGTCATAAGAAGTAGCAAATTACTTGAATTAATACATAATGACATTTGTGGTCATTTAGACGTTCCTTCTTGGAGGGGTAAAAAATATTTCATTATCTTTATTAATGACTTCTCACGATATGGTTATATTTATCTATTGCATGAAAACTCTCAATCTGTAAACATCCTTGAGGTGTTCGTTAATGAGGTAGAAAGGTAGCTAGATATATAAGTGGTGAATATTATGAAAATTTGATGAAAGTGGACAATGTCCAGGTCTATTTGCAAAGTTTCTTACAAGTCGAGGCATATGTGCACAATACACAATGCCTGGTACACTACAACAAAATGGTGTAGTCGAAAGGCGAAATCGTACTCTTATAGATATGGTTAAGAGTATATTAAGTTATAGTCCTGTACCGTTATCATTATGGATACATGCATTAAAGACCGCTGCGTATCTGCTTAATAGGATTCCTAGTAATGCAGTTCCTAAGACACCTTATGAACTGTGGACAGGAAGGAAACCTAGTTTACGACACCTTCACATTTGGGGTTATCTGACAGAAGTAAGGCTGTATAATCTACATGAAAAGAAGCTTGACGTAAGAACTGTTAGTGGTTATTTCATCGGCAATACTGAAAAATCAGAGGGGTACAGATTTTACTGTCCTAACCATAGTACGAGAATAGTTAAGTCTGGTAATGTTCGGTTCATTGAAAAAGGTAAAATCAGTGGGAGTGGAGAACCGCGAAAAGTGGATATTCATGAGAGTCGAGTAGAAACTACTACATCAAATGTGAACCCACCGGTTATTTTTCCTCTTGTTTCATCATGGATACACAACATACTAGAACAACAAATTAATGTTCCAATTCCACAAATTGAACATATTAATGAAGAATCAGTTAATGATGTTCAAGTTATAAATATTCAAGTGATTCCACAAGAAGTAGCATTACGAAGGTCTTTAAGGCAGAGAAAACCAGCTATTTTGAGTGATTATGAAGTTTACTCACTTAAACATGAATGTGACTTCAGTATTGATAAGGATCCAATATCGTTTAAACAAGCCATGAAATGTAACAATTCTGAAAAATGGTTCAATGCTATAAAAGAGGAGTTGAAATCAATGGATGGCAATAATGTATGGGAATTAGTTAAGTTGCCGGAAAGCAAGTGGGTTGTGAATGGTTTTTAAGACCAAACGTGACTCACAAGGAAACATTGAAAGGTATAAAGCCAGACTTGTTGCCAAATGTTACACTCAAAAGGATGGCATTGGCTATAAAGAGACTATCTCTCCAGTTTCAAAGAAGGACTCCTTAAGAATTGCTATAACTCTAGTGGCTCATTATAATTTAGAGCTTCACCAAATAGACGTAAAGACCACCTTTCTAAATGGTGACTTAGAAGAAGAAGTGTATATAGATCAACAAGAAGGTTTTAAAACCACAGGAAAGGACAAGTTAGTGTGTAAATTAAAGAA
Source organism: Erythroxylum longipes (assembly GCA_027563885.1). NCBI lineage: Eukaryota > Viridiplantae > Streptophyta > Magnoliopsida > Malpighiales > Erythroxylaceae > Erythroxylum > Erythroxylum longipes. The sequence continues at coordinate 6,120 of JAOQMS010019957.1, read as the reverse complement.
GTCAATATATGGACTGAAACAGGCTTCTTGATAATGATATCTTAAGTTTAATGATACCATTACGTCTTACGGTTAAGTAGAGAACACTATTGATTAGTCTATCTATATAAAGGTCAATGGGAGCAAGTTCACTAAATTAGTTCTATATGTTGACAATATCCTTCTTGCTGCGAATGATATTGTTATGTTACATGATGTAAAAACCTTCCTCTCTAATAATTTCAAAATGAAAGATATGGGTGAGGCATCCTATGTGATCATAATAGAACTATTCTGTGATAGATCACAAGGATTGTTAGGATTGTCTCATAAAGGATATATTGAGAAAATATTAGAGAGATTTAGAATGGAAAAGTGCTCCACAGGGATAGCTTCAATTCAGAAAGGAGACAAGTTTAGTCAAATGCAATGTCTAAAGAACGATTTGGAATGTAAGGAAATGGAGTTTATTCCTTATAAATCACTAGTTGGGAGCTTAATGTATGCTCAAATATGCACTCGACCGGATATCAGTTTTGATAGAATGCTAGGCCGATATCAAAGCAATCCTGGAATGGACCACTGGAAAGTTGCAAAGAAAGTATTGAGATATTTACAAGGCACAAATGATTATGTGCTCACTTAAAAAAAATCAACCTATCTCGAAGTGATAAGTTACTCGGATTCAGACTATGCCGGTTGTGTAGACTCACGGAAATCTACATTTGGTTATATGTTTCTATTAGCTGGAGGAGTAGTTTCGTGGAAAAAGCAGTCCGTCATTGCTATTTCTACTATGGAGGCTGAATTTGTGGCATGCTTTGAAGCCACAGTTCATGGATTGTGGTTACAGAACTTTATCTTTGGTTTTGGCATTGTCGACAGTATTGCTAGACCATTAAGAATTTATTGTGATAATTTTGTAGCCGTTTTCTTCTCTAAGAATGACAAGTATTCAAAGGGTGCGAAACACATAGATTTGAAGTACTTGTCTGTGAAAGAAAAAGTGCAAAAATATAAAATGTCAATTGAGCATATTGGTACCTATCTAGTGATAGTGGATCCGTTAACTAAAGGCGTACCGCCCAAAACATTTGTTGGCCATGTTGAACAGATGGACATTATCGATAAGTCCTTGTTAGCATAGAGTTATGATGTGTATATAATTGTCTTGCTCGAATTATTATAACACTTGTGAATTCAATTACAGTCATGTTTTTGCTCATTTACTTGTTATCCATATTATGTTGTATACAATATAGGAAAAAGGAATAAATTTTGTCAAGAAATTCAGGCATCATGGATTCAGATTTGTTTTACAGTGTTATTAATCGATCAATAAATGTTTATCAGTAAGTTCTCAATCTCAGATAGCTGAGACTCAGTTAAGGATGGCAATTCTGGCTCTGTCCGACCTATTTTTGGCCCCCGTTTGGCGGGCCATGGGTCAACTATAGTCCGCCTGGGCCACGGGTCAGCCTGACCATTTTGAAAAAAACGACACCGTTTTGTGTTTTTTAAATTAAAAAAATGTAGACAGGCTGGGATTGGCCTGGCGCCCACCACGGGCACGACGGCCCGCAGTAATTGAGGCCAGGCAGGGCCGGGCTAGGCCGTCATTGACATCCTTAGACTCAGTGAACCTTGCACTGATGCCATGCAAGTCATTAGTGTACGAATACAACAGACTTTCTGAGTCTTCAACTGGTTCAGATAAAGATATAAGGATAAACCAGTGCCATGAATCGTGTGTTGAGAACGAAGAAGATATGTGAGCAGGATCCAATTGGATGATATATGTCTGAATTTGTTGTTTTGATCCTGAATTGATGATTCCTACTAATTGTAATAGCAACGTGTTACAGTTTGATCTAATTGCAAGGTATGAGACTTGAATCACATCAATTAAATACAAAGCTAATGTGAGATTTATAAGGACTTTGGGCTCTCCACCCTCACAAGCTAGTTTTTGGAGTGTGACTCTCCTAAAGTCCTTATTAATTGGCATTAGAGTCAGTTTTAGAGTGGTGGCCTACGGAGTGGTGGTCTGGGAGTGCCAGCCGTGACTAACGTAGCTGTGACTAACAAGGATTTCGGAGTGGTGGCCCATGGAGTGGTGACATGGAAGTGTCAGCCGTGACTAACATGGCCGTGACCAACGAGAACGTTGGTCCTTATAGGGGGACTAATATTACGGTTTAATCCAATTGCAAGGTGTGGGACTTGGATCCCACGTCAATTAAATATAAAATTAATGTGAGATTTATAAGGACTTTGAACTATTCACTCTTATAAGCTAGTTTTTAGGATGTGACTCTTCTAAAGTTCTTATCACAACATCCATGGAAGCAACTGATAGGAAATGTAACCGGAAAAACTCATCTCGATTTGCTAGGTAGAAGAAAATGGTTGAAATGAGTGTTCCGCATTAGACATTTCTAGCATGAAAAAGGTAGATGAAGAAACCTTAAAAACTTTTTTTTAAATTTTTATTAAATTAAAATTTTCAATTTTCAATTATTGGCCCAACATCCTTATCCCCTCCCCACTTAGCTTCTCGCTCCGACGTCGTCGACCACTTCAAGCGCAAGTTCTACCAGCGCTACATCGTCCGTGCAATAACCTTTTCCATTTCCAATTCATACTCAATAAACTTTTGGGACTGTAGATTGCAATATTCCATCTAGGTTTTTCTTCTTTTGATTTATTCCAAGTGAATTGTGTTGTGACTTGGGATTTTGTTCTAAAAGTTATGGCCTTTTTGTATGATGTGTATGTACTTGGAGGTGTGGATTGGACTGATTTTTGTTTATGCTTGTCGCTGTTACTTTTTATTTAGTTGCTAAACTTTAAACTGATTGTTCTTTTCTTGTTTCTTATTTTCTGGGATTGGTGATGCGTCATTTTGATTGATTCATACCCATGTGCAGTTTATATCGTGTTGGGTGTTGATTTCTTGAATATGGATATTGTGTTCATCATTCTGTTTATGATATGTATTTTATTCCATTGGTTGTGCGATTTCGTTAAAGAGATTTGTTGGAATTTTCGTGACAATTCGTTCTATCTTTTAACTTACTTCAAGTTTGTCCTTGTACTGTACCGACTACTGCATATATCAGACAAAGTTTTGTATCTTTCCGACTTGAGATCTTTTATATTGTGCCCCCTGTCTCACTTTTGTAGTGGTACATTTATATTGTTACCTTAGATAACATTTAGACGTGTGCCAATTGGCAGGACTCTGATCTTGTGGTGGAGGCAATGTCTATATCCGGACCATCTCAATCAACAAAACCATCGGCATCATCGTCAGTATCTTCCAGCGAACAAGCTCGACCACGAGCCACAGGTTCATAGTCTTTGAGTCCTTATGGTGAAATGAGAAAAAATAAACAAGTTCCGATACCAAAATATTGTACAAAGAATTCTAGTTATATTTTATTGTTTTTGAACTTGCTTCCTGATTCCATCTAAACACTGTTTTTAATGCAGGATCAACCAATAGAACCTCTAGGGCTTCCTTGTGTGAGCAGGAGCACGGCTTCATGGAATTGCCATGAATGACAAAGACAGGAAAGGAGAGTTAGCTATGTCAGTTGAGCCCATGATTAGGGCTAGGGTCAAGAGACTTAAAGAGGCTCTCTGTAGGCTATCTTTTGGAAAGAATAGAACAATTCAAGCCTGTAGAAAGAGAACTTTATGGATTCCAGCCTAAATTGATCCATTTAACTGAAATCCTTGAATCGGATCGCCTTAGGACTTAAAGACTTGAAGACTTAGACTATTAAGCTTATACATTAGATCTTTTAATTATTTTAGATTAAGACACTTTTTTTTAAATTTTGGGCTAACTTATGTTAAAGCTCGAGTACTTATTATTAAACCTAGGTATAAATAAGTTCATTAGGATTATTGTAGGAGGAACGATTATTTTCTTGATTGTGCCGCTGCTATAGTGAGGTTTATTCCTCTTGTTCTTGTTTTAATATGAATCAATAATTCACTTATCAATGTTCCCAAATTGTGGCGTGTTTGTTTGATTCAACTTTCTTGGTTTTAATTCTAATAATCTAGATGGCTCGAATCATGTATTCGTGAGGTCTAGTAGGAATTGAATCTTGTATATCTTTTTATGTTTTTGTGAATTTCGAATTTTGTTCTTTCTTATCCTTCCGTGCTGAAACTTCTAAACATCCACCATTATTATCAAGGTGATGCCACCGTTATTAACTTCCAAGGATTTTCGAACAATCTTTCATCGAATCACCTCTGTACTCGCGTCACTTCCGCAACTTCTGGTTCTAAGTCCAAATGCTATCCGTTGGGATCGACAAACTATATATTTCAATCATGCAATATACTCTAGTAATATCACACAATATGTTTTATTCACAGACTTTGACTGTCGAGTCCGTAAAATCTTCAGAAACGTGATCGAAGATTTAACATTATCTGTATTTTCTCTTTTCCATTCTTTCTGATAGCTGTTGAAGCTCATGTATCATGCCCCTGTGACTGCTGGTTATCATCAAAGTGTGTGGGTTAAGATCGGGAGGCATGTTAATCCGCTTATCGACCAGTATTGTCCGTTATTCAGAACTCCGGTTTCTGCTGTTCAGAGGTGTGGTTAAGATAAAGTTATTCAGAGGGGACAGGACAATGGAGAATGACAAAAGATATTAACTTTAGATTTTGCTGAGATACAATGGTTCTTAATTGATTAAATCTCGACTTAAACCATCTCTCAATAACTTTCTTGCAATGGTTCTTTTGTTTCCATTAATAATCGATCAAATCTCGACTTAACCATCTCTCAATAACTTTCTTGCAATGGTTCTTTTGTTTCCATTAATGGGTACTGAGTTTGTCACTGGATATGAGGGAAATTTGAACATGTTCAGGTTATGGTTTTTACCTGCTGCTATGAACCTTTAGATGCCTAAATATCATGTCGTTCCATAGCTACCTAAGGCAACTGTGTCTTGTAGGCATGTATAGCCTTGTACAATGGAAGCATTTCTTCAAGTATCATGGGCTTATTCTGTTATTGGTGAAACTCAAGTAAGCACATTTTCTTGATGAATAAATTTTAAGTTAGAAGGTCGGTTCGGATTGGATTGGGTTGATAATAGAGGTGATAATAACTCGAATCAGGCTTGAATTTTTTAAAGCTCGTGTGCGAAAAATGATATAAGCTTGAGTTTAAGTTTGATTGGATTGATTTTAGATTGGTCTAGTTTGATTTTTTTAATTATAAAAGAATTTTATATTAGTTTGAATTTAGTAGGACTTGAATCTTTATTTTGATGTCCTTTATATTTATGATGGTTAATATTTATTTAAATCACTTTGAAATAGTTTTTTTAGGTAATATTTGTTATAATGATTATAAAAAACTATCAAAATTATGATTTTGTTAAGTAATTTATTTAAATTATTTAATTTGTTGTGAATTTATTGTTTATAAAACTAATAAAAATGTAGAATATCACTTTATAAAGATTAAAAAAGAAAACAAAACTGAATTTTCAAAATAATTAAATAAGGACAAGTCGAGTAGGAGCATACAATTTTCCATCACCAAAACTGTCGGCGATAATGGATGGAGATAGAGAAAAGTATAATATCAAAGGCTAGGTGAATGACTAGACCCACTCACAATTATTGCATTCACTTGGGTCTTCTTACGAAAGAAACTAATTATGACGTAATAATAATCTTTTAATTAATTAAAAATACATGTTATTAAAGGATGAATATAAATAACTATTATTTTAAACAAAAATTTTAGTGATTCAAATCAAACATATCAATTTCACAACCAATCAAAACCGGACCAGTATCATAAAGATCTACTTCCCTTCTAGCCCTATAAATGCTACTCCATCTTAAGCTTTTCTTCGACTCCATCTTAAGCTTTTGTTGAATCTCCAAAATGAAAGTATACGCCATAATGCTATGCCTTCTCTTGGCTTTCGTCTTCTTCGCTCCTCCTGACTCTACAGCAACAGCAGCACGACCAATAACTCCTGCCGGATCAGTCACTCCTGCACCAACATATTTCACTCCTGTGACTCCTGCACCACCAAATAAGAGTAACGTTACTTTCATCCATTTTACTTGAGAAAATTAATATTA
>JAOQMS010019936.1:0-15815 GCA_027563885.1 Erythroxylum longipes | reverse complement strand
GTATCATCTATGATTTAAATCAAAGTAGTTAGATGTCTAAATCGAGCCTATATACTATGATCAATCAATAGAAATACTCCAAACTTTAACTTTGTCATACATTCCATACATCGTAATAGATAGATATCATATTCATGGGATATGATTCACTTTTAAGATGTGTTGGTAGTGAAATGGAAAATATGCGATACTCAAAATCTTACGCTAAAGAGCATAAAGGTTAAAATCCTTTTCAAGGAGTAATATTGAGAATGCTCATTGAATGAACAATTTAATAAGAGATCTCATATTAAATTGATATATCAATATTGATTTAATCCAAGATCATGAAACAAGTTAAATAAAGGATCCAAAAATCTTGGTGATATTCTCTTTATTCTATTAAATGAATGGGGAGTCCATTTTGAAATCATTTACCTTGCAACCATCCTTAAGTATATGCTTTAATAATAATTACGCAAGGGCAGCTTGATATAATAGAAACCTCTAGTAAAATGCCCGCCTGTAACCTAACAGATAAAGTACAGTACATATTTTATTTGAGGGATTGGTGACTTACCCATTTAATGACTTTGGCACTAGATGGACCCCAAGAAAGGGGACAATCGAGTTAGGTGAATTCAATTATAAACTTTTATTAGCATTCCAGCCTTCCTTCTCTGTTCAAGGCCCACCTAAAAAAAGAGTGTAGTACTTCTTAATCGTGAATATCTAAATAGGACAAACCACCTTGTAGATATCTTTGCTTCAAAATATAACAGTTGTAATTAGGCTAGGTCAATTGAAATATGTGTTATCTATATAAGGGATTTTCTAATTGAGAAGACCCATTGACTTGAGATGAAAAGAAGGGTCTATCTATTTTATTTTGTTATTCATTTAGTGATTTGATTAAACCAATGATTCATTATTGTAGCATATAGCAACAAACATCATTTCATCTAACATAGGTATTTTTTAATTTCTAATAGATTGACATCTTTTATTAATGGAATTTTTTGTTGTATTTGTAAGCATATTCTAACATATATTCAACAATAATATACATTAGAATAACATATAAAATAAATGCAGAAGAAAAACAAAGTACCTTTTTCCATTGTTGTTTGTGCTTGAAGAGCTATGTTTTTGGAATTCTTCTGAGCTCTCAATTCCTAATACGATGGTGTATGTTTTAAGAAGAGTTAAGAAGCTTAGGGGACCCTAAAAATCTGCAAGAACGCTTACATATGCTCCATCAAGCTCACCAAGAATTTCCATAAAACCAAGAATTGAATACTTATTAACTACATAACATTTGGACCATTATTATAAGGAATACGAACAGTTCTCACATTCTCCCACTTGGTCTATATGTTTAACTTGGTATCAAATCTTGATTCGATCTAAGTAAAATATACGAAACATGATGATAAGTCCTCTAGTGGTTTGAGTATTATCTTCCATGTATTACATTATACTATAATTGTATCAATCTGAATATGGTAACATTACTTAATGAACAAACCCTATGTTTATTCCAAGTCCAAAATAATCAATTCTAGCGTGTTTAGCAACCACTTTCTTGTCCTTAACACATTCCCTTATAGATAAAAATTTGATGTTGATGTGTTTACTTCGACTACCACTCTTATTGTTTTTAGCTAGAAAAACAATAGCTGAATTGTTATAATATATGCTCAATGACCTAGAAATGGAATCCACAAGTCTAAGCCCATATATGAAACTCTTTAGTCATACCCTATATAATGTAGCCTCAAAACAAGAAATAAACTCAGCCTCAATAGTAGAAGTAGCAATCAAAGACTGCTTGGCACTCCTCTAAGATATGACTCCATTGGCAAAGATGAATATATAACTTGATGTTGATTTTCGTGAATTAACACACCCAGGAAAATCTAAATCTGAGTACCCTGTTACCTCCAAATTGTCTGTACGTTTCTGCGTAAGCATGCAATCTTTGGTTCCTTGAAGGTACCTCAATACTTTCCTTGCAGCTCTCCAATGATCTAGTCGTTGTTTACTTTAATATTTACCTAACATTCCAACAGCAAATGCAATGTCAAGTCTTGTATAAACCTAAGCATACATTAATCTTTCGATTGCCAAAGCATATGGAATGTTTTTCATTTGTTCCCTTTCAAAATCATTTTTAGGGCATTGGTCCAAATTGAACCTATACCCTTTCATAATGGGAGCTACACAAGGTAAGCAATATTTCATCCGAAATCTGTCTAAAACCTTATTAATAGAGGTTTCTTAAGACAAACCCAAAACACCATAGAATATGTCTCGATGTATTTTAATGTCAATAACATAAGACGCATCACCCATATCTTTCATTTCAAAATTTTTAGAGAGAAATTGCTTCACATCATGTAACAAACCCCCTATCATTAGTTACAAGTAATATGTCATCCACATATAATAAAAGAAAACAAATTATAATTGAAAACTTTGAATTTTAACTATGAAATTTTAAACCCTTAATAGACATACTAGATAAATGTAGCATAATTTAGACATTTGATGTTAGGATCTAATCATTCTGACATATTTTTTAATAAAAATGCTTAACGAAGGAGTCACGTTGGCAAACCAGCCTATGTATTTTATCATAATAACTAGGATTTTTTAGTGTCAATCGTTTTAAGCAATTATAAGGTTAATGTATAAGGAATTGACACAATTCAATCAAAATATGTCATTATATTATAAGTTCTAAAGTCTTCAGCGAAATTCTTAATCATAGATAAGAATAGTGAATACAACCTACAAATTCTTTTAAAGGTATGTTGCATATATTTTACGTTATCTATGAAAATGAACCTTCAACTTATATTGATAATATGCATTTTCTCTCTTCATAAAGGGACTTAGGAAAGAGATCCATAGTGGATAAATTATATAGTCTACATATCATGAGTACTCTTTATGTTATATTCATATAAGTAGTCAGTTGAAGGACATATAATGCATCTTAAATTTTAAGGAATGAATAAGCTAGATAATAATAAGTATACTGTGTGTGTAAAGGATCTTACCATGTGTGTTATAATTTAAAGAGAGAGCTTATTTGCTTCAAGTTCACAGGCATATATTGAATCATCACTAATTCTGGCAATAAGTCCTATCCAGCAATAGAAAATTTTATCATAAAAAATCCCAAAAGAGTATCCCCCATCATCAGTAGTAAAAAATCCAATCCATCATAAATTTCTTATTAAAAAATAAAGTAAAATATAAAGAAAATTCAATAAAAATTTTATGGCTAAAATACGTTTCGCCCCCCAGTGTTTTATCTCTTGGTATGTTATACCACTCTATTTTAAAAATGAACTTATTACCCCCTTTGACCATCAGTCAAAGGAACTTAGAATTCAAAAATATTTTTTCACCCCTATATTATGATGACATCACCACAATTGTACATGTGCATTTTTGGGACAAAATACTCTTTTAGTCTTTTGTTGACTAAAATACATGATACCCCTATATTTTCTTTCTTTATGTCATTATGACCTCTATTTCGAAAATAAATAATATTCTAAGCATAAATTGAAAACCATTAGTGGGCAAGCCTAGCTAGCTACCTTAGAAAGAGAGCAGATCATCTGTTCTAGTTAACCAGTTCCTACCTTGTTATATTAAATCTCATTCACATATTTATGTGGAGCCTACATAAATGTGTGACTAAAATTGACTGGAACAGCGTTAGAACACCATTTTCGGCACAGAGGATCTGGTGCCCCTTAGAAGAAGAAGAAATAAAATCGAGGCTCACTTAACACTAAGAGTAAGTAAGAGAGCAACTCTCGTTAAAAGAGGGATTAGCTATCCGCTCCCATTTAAACCAAAAAGATCACCCTGTAAAAGGCATCTCTTCCTTCCTTATGAGTGGGAATGTAATCCAATCCCGTTTTATCTTTTTTGACAAAAAAATAGCCAACCAGTAGGTAATTATATATATTTTTATATAATTTAAACATAAAAATGGTGATATTTTATTTTATTTTATTTTATTATTTTTTAATTTTGTTTCGTAAATAAAATTTTTTAATTTTTCCACAAATTAACAATCATAAAGTACAATTGTGAAAATAATGATATTTTTAGTAATTTTTCCTTTTTATTTATTAATGGTCAAAATGTAATTCATGCTTAAAATAATTTTTATTTTTGAAATAAAGGGCATAATGAAATAAAGCAAAAAAATATAGGGGATTTTAATGTATTTTTGTCAACAAAAGACTAAAAGGGTTTTTTTCCCAAAAAAATGCAACATATGCAGTTATGGTGATGTCATCATAATACAGGGGTAAAACAGTCTTTTTGAATTCTAAGCTCTTTTGACCGGTGGTCAAAGGAAGTAATAAGTCCATTTTTAAAATACGAGGCATAACATACCAAGGAATAAGATACAAAGGGGTTAAATGTATTTTAGTCTAATTTTAATTTTAATTTGCAAGAAGATAAAGTCCTTTATTGTGTATAGATGATTCATATTGGAAGACTATATTATTAGAAACAAACACACTTTCACTTTAAAACTACTGGAAAGGATGAGGTTATAATTACTGCAAATGAAAGTCATTAACGATATCTAGGATGGTGTGAGAGATTAAACAATGCTTGGATTCTATTATAAAATTCTTCCTATAATTAATTTAGAAATGTCACACAAACATATTTATACTTAAGTTACCATGGTATAATCTTGTGATGATAATAGAAAATGAAATTCAATATCCAATATGATGTTTCTTTGTAAATAACTAACAAATTGTTTTTAAGCCCAAAATTTAATGGTGAATAAATAATTAGATATTAAACAATTACATAAAACCAATAAAAGACAATAAGATTATAACAATGAGTAGGCATCGGAGTACCTAACTTTATTTCATAATAATTGCAGGCACATCAATTAATTAGTAATTGTATTGATCGTAAGGATTAAAAGAAACTAACTATAATATTAGTATGTTAATGAATTGTTGTAGATCAAACATTTGCAATATGCACAAAAGGTGACATGTTGGCATATACATGTAACATGAAAATAAAAATTAATATTACCACGAGGATGAATTCTACTTTTAGGTTTGGATCCATTTTCAAGTTGTTAAGTATAAACCATATATTAGACTATAAAAGAATAAAAATGATATAAGAATAAATCAAAAAGATTTATTGACGATTATAAAAGGCACAAGTGTATCATTTAAAATGATATGGCAAATATGAATTTATTTAGTAATGATAATATATGAACTACATATGAAAAAGGCGAACAACATTAAAGTGGATCATTGACAGGACTTGCTTATCTAAAGTTGCCCACTACAACTTTTCTCTCTTTTTTCCTTTTATTTTCTCTTTTTTGTTACTTTCTCCCTATTTTATTAATTTCTCTTTTGGTTGGTTTATTTATCATCAGTATTTCTCTCTAATTGTTTGGTTTCCTGCCTCTTTTTATTAGTTTGTTTCCCATTAGTATTTCTATCTAATTACTTGGTATCCTATCAATCACATTTAGCCTTTAAGATTCCAAAAAATGGAATTTATATTGTTGTGGTAATTTATATTTTTTCTTACGTTACTAATGAATTTGTTATTTTGAAGAGAAGAAATATAAGAACAAAATATGGTTATAATTAAAGAAGATAACTTCAAGAAGTTAATAAAAAAAGTTGAAGTTTTGTAACCTTTAAAGTTAAGATCAAGTCAAGAACAAAAGAAGATCAAGGCATATCAAAGTATTTTATATTAGTGCTATTTATAGTAAGCTCACTTTGTTAGTTTGGTAATCTCAATGGTTACCATGCATAAACATTCCATAACTTTTTATTGCATCAATTTTTTCATTCATCAAGAGGTGTTAAAGCTTTTATTTTCAAGAAAAAGCCCTTTGATTTTAAGCACTCTTTAGGAAACAAGTTTGAAAGTGTTTACAGTATAATAGCATTAAACAAATTAAGTTTGAGCATTTGAAGTTGTTAAAGTCTTATTTTTGGAGCAATTTGTCATCTTATATAGGTTAGTGGTCAATCAATATAGGTTAAAGTTGTCAAATTAATGCACCAAGAGTTTGTATTAACATTAGTTGATGTATTGATCGACCAATATGCCTAGTGGTTAGCCAAGATCTTATTGGCTAGTCAACCAATATACATGTTATACTGGTCAATTAGTGCTCTGTAACTAACCATTGTAATTATTAGTTTATGGCTCCAATGGCTAATAGGGGTCCCAAATCCTACAAATACATCTTTTCTCATTGTTTCTTATACTAAGAAGCATTTGGGTATCTTTTACATATATTTCTATGTGTTTATCAAGCATTTGAGCATTTTTATCTCATATTTGTGTGAGTGAACTTGTTTGGAATTATTAAAGTGATAAAATGAGATAATTTGAGTTATAAAATTTTATTAAAAATTTATATATTTTACTTAGGAGTATTTTAAGTGGCATTAGGGTTCTTCTTCACTTTAAAAGAAGACTGTAAAAGGGTATCCTTTTTCTTAAGAAAAGATTGTAAAAAGGTTATTCTTTATCTTAAAGGAAGAATTATAGTAGAGATACAAGAAGAGTCGTGAGAATTGACATAAGTAGGGATTATTTGTTGAACCACTATAAATAGGTTTTTATCTCTCTTTTATATCCTCTTGAAATTATTATTTACTTACTTGGTTGATTTATATTAAGCAAATTATTTTTTTATATTAGTTGTTGTTAAATTGGGTTCATTAGTTAGAAATTTTTGTTAAATTTTATAAATACGTAATTGACCCTCCCCCTTTTGGGTTCCATTAGAGACTAATAAGTGATATCAAAATGAGTGTACTAGGCTAGCATATCAAATGAAATCCTATTCATCATCATTTAACTAAAAGGGATAAGGCATTAGTAGAGCACACTTCTTTAATAAAAATGAATACCTCTAGTAAACTAAGGTGGTGTTTTTCTTAATGGCTAAAAGTGTTTATCTATGTAAAGTAGTTTCCAAAGGTCCCTTTATACCTACAAAAATCATAAATAATAAAAAGGTACCTAAATTAAAGGAAGAATGGGAACCTTAGGATAAGAGATTAATTTCCTTGAATAGTAGGGTCATACATATTTTAATTTGTGCATTAGGAAGAAATGAATTTATCATGTCTCTATGTGTGACAAAATCATAAAATTTGACACACTTTAGGAGTTACATATGAAGAAACATTACATATGAGGAAACAAATCAAGTAAATGAGAGCAAAGTTAGCATATTAGAACATCAACATGAACTGTTTCAAATTAAGCATGATGAAATCATATATATATATAGTAAGTACATTAGATTTATTGATATTATTAATGCTCTTACAGGTCTTGGAAAGACCTATACTAATGTTTAAATGGTAATAAAATACTTAGTTCACTTCTAAAGATATATGAAGCTAAAGTGATGATTATACAAGAAGCAAAGGATTTAACAATACTACCATTATAGAAACTTATTGAATCTTGTGTTATATATAAAATGACACTTTAAGAGACATAAGAAGAAAAAATGCTCCTAAAGGAAAAGAATTTAGCATTGAAAGCCTCAACTGAAGAATTGAGCAAAGAGGAAGAGACATCAAATAGTGGAAGTGATGAAAAAAAAACATTGGCTTAATCATTAGAAAATTTAGAAATTTTTGAAAATGAAATTCACTAATAAAAAGGACTTCAAAATAGGTAAAGTGATTTAAAACATAAATCCTTTAACGTTATTTTCTTTCAATATAGATAATTTTTCTATTTAAATTCAAAATATCCTCTACTTAAAGATAATGAGAAGTATGAGTGAAACTATAAGAATGTCAAGGACAAGAAGAGAGAAATTAAAGCCTCAACTTGGGATGAAACAAGTGAATCCGAAAATGAGCATTCAAAAAAAGATATAACTCATATATGATTTACCTCTATAGACGATGATGAGGTAATATCTAACTTTAATTCTTTTAATAGTGATAATGATTTTAGATTTGATGAGTTAGTCAAAAGTTTAGAAATCAAGAGTAAGAAAAGGAAGAAATTATCTTCCAAACTCAAATGAGTTTAAAAATAGTTGGATGCATACATTAATGAGAATGAAAAGATGATAAATGAATTTAATAACATTAAAGCATCCGAAAATATGAGCATTTATGACAATCATGTAATAGACATATTAAAAAATGAAAAGGAGATGTTGAAATAATTAATATTGTCAAGGATTCATTATCCAAATTCACTAAAAGAAGTGAAAAACTAGAAAAACATGTTAGGAGCTTAAAAGAATTCTTAAGCATAGAATATGATACAAAAATAGAAGTGAATCCAACTCGAAAGCCACGTTTGTAAAGAGAAAATATTTGTATAACAAAGAACCAAATATAGGGTATCCACATCTAAGCATATGCATACACATAGGATAGCCGTTAGGACTATTTTTAAAACCAAGCATCATTTTTCATATATGGGTCATAATCTAGGTATAGCGTTCAATACTCTTAAGGAAAGAATAGACATAACTACTATAATTACATACAAATCCAATTACACCCTTTTAGGCCTCAAAGAAGCATACAGCAAGCTTTCATTTATAGTAGGCATAGGACATAGAATCATGATAGGATATTTCACTACCTTAGAAGAACATTCGTTACCTTTAATATCCAAAGAGAGATTTCTCATTCTGTATACACACAAATAAAATACCAAGCAATGCATTTATACTTCATCATTACCTATATAATATGATATGTCATTTTTGTGGTAAGTATGGACATGTCTATAGATATTTTTCTTTAAACAAAGAATGACAAGCAAACCCTTAAAAGTGTGGATTGAAAAGAAGAAGCCTAAAATTCAAGGAACCAAGCTCATTTACATACCTAAAGCATATTAATTGTCTTGTTTTGTAGGGCTCTTTTGAAAGAAAAAGCAAATGGTATATAGTAGATATGGTAGTTATTGAATTTAGTATTATTCTTGAAGAGTTTGTGCTTTTAGCTTGATAAATATAAAATTCTTGCCTCTACGAAAGTAATGAAGATATTAACCACCGATACTTTTAAAAAGAGTCAATTGATAAACCAATTAAGGGAAATGAGAAGGATGAGATGCTTAAATGGATTGAAAATTTAGGAAGAATCATCATTCAAATCATTCATAGGTAATTTTCAACAAGATGTAATTATTATTTCATGTTTTAGAAATATGAGAATTCTTGCACTTACTTGTCAATTTGAGTCTACATCCTTAGTGATGAATGTACGGTTTACACTATAAGTATAATGTGGATCTTAGTTCCTAAAATTAGAGATTACTGTACAAAATAAGGATATTAAATTAAATTTTACATCAATTGGGCAATGATTTCTCAAATCTATTGAGGAAAATTTAGATTAGGTTATATGAGAATTTTATATGATAAGGATTTATTTATGTATTTCAACTCATTCTTAATTGATATTTAGTTAGCTAATTATGTGTTTAAATATTTTTATTTGAGTTTTAAGGTTGTTTAGTAGCTTTTTATAATACATTGGTTGACCAAGATCTTAGTGTGGTCAACTAATGTCCTAAAAAAAATATTCTCTTTTATTCTTCTAATAAGTTTGTAAGGAATTTAGTTGCTCATTTGGTCAACTACTTACACACATTAGTCAACCAATGTCTTTAAGTGGTTAACCAATGTCCCCCTTTTTTTAGAAATATTATGTTTCTAATGAGTTTGTAAAGAGTTTGGTCACTCCTTTGATTGACCATCTACACACTTTGATTGATCAATATTTTTAAGTGGATGACCAATGTATCATTTTCTAAGAAAATTATATTTCCTGTGAGCTTATAAGTAGATTACTTGCATATATTGGTCAACTATACTAGTCATTAGTTGACCAATTTAGCTCTACAGTCGACTAATGTAGTAAGTTCAAAATAAATGTTCAATATTGCTTCACTTATCCTATCAAAGTCAAACACTAATTAATGATTGCAATTATATGGTTAATTGGTCTTCATGTTCTAAGAGATATTTCCTTCTCTTTTCTTCTACTTACATTTTTCTTGCTTATACCTCTCAAATTCTTAGATAACTCACTCTTTTCATTGAAAAACATCATCCCCTATTGCAACTAACTACCTTCTCTTCAATTTTTTCTTTCCCCTTCTTGTTAAGATTATTAACACTCACATTCTTTTTGGATAATCCCTAAATTTTTAGAAATTTTTAAATAATATTTATGCTTTTAAATTTCTTTCCATGAATTACATGATTCATCCAAGCTTTTTAAGAATCAAGTGTGATTACATCATATTTATTTTAAATTTGAGTAATTTATTCTACTATTATCTTTAAAATTTCAAGTCTTTTAAAATATATTCTTTTATGAAACTAATGATTGGATACTGAAATTTTGCTTATATCTTTTAGAATTCTAACCTCTAATTTTGTCAAAATTTTCTCTTGTTACTTTAATTGAAAATTTTAACTTAGGCAGAAAAACAAAATTAGAGATTTTGCAAATTAGATATAATTAGAGATGTTTCTATCAAAATTGACCTTTTATATTGTTGTTTAAATTCTTTAAATATTTAATAGCACTTTTTCTTAAGCAAGTTTATCAATCTTGATCAAATTCATTTTAATCTTTTAACTAAGCTTGATGCATGAAACTTTCTTTTATACTTTTTTGGATAATTGATTTCTTCTTAATGATTCTAAAAAAGGAGAGAAAGATTGGTGATATTAGATTTAGGAGGAGTAATGACATTCATAAGAAGTAACTTTTGTATATATGGTGAGTTTTATATATTTATAATATCATCAATATTTTATCATCATCAAAAGAGGGGGTCTAAGATTATTGAACCAAAGAGGTTTCGATCTATGTTTAGATATCATAAAAGATAACTCTTCCTAAAAAGTTTCTTATTTTAATGAGAAGCAATATAAGAATAAGAAGTAGTCGTAAACTCAAGAAGATAAGTTCATGAAGTTGATAAGAAAAGGTGAACTTTTATAACATTCAAAGTGAAGATCAAGTCAAGAATAAAAGAAGATCAAGTTCATTTTATATTATGTATTATTTATAGCAAGCTCACTTTATTAATTTGGTAATTTCAAAGTCTCACTATACACAAATATTGCATATCTTTTTATTATATGAATCTTTTCATTCATCAAAAAGTGTTAAAGATTTTATTGTTAAAAGCTTTTTAATCTTCTCTATCTTTTTTCTTTATAAGTTTTTATTTGAACAAAAGTTAAATTATTTAAGAAGTGATGAACTCCATAGATTCTTAAAATTTACTTGTACAAGTGAAGCATCCATTATAATTCCTTATACTTAATAATTTCTCATGCAATAAGTGCAAAAACTAATTTATTAACTTAAATGTAGAGAAAAGGAAGACGAAAATTTTTATCGTAATTTATTGAACAAAAATTGCATACATCCAAGTTATTTAAAATGTACCATCTAATAGATCAAATCTAAATCAATTACTAAACAAAATAATTAACAAATAAAAAAGATTTTATAAATCAATTTACATTTGAATTCAAAATAAGCATATCACTTCTAACTAATAATTATACATATTAACGATCAATAATATGATTTTTTTTCAATTCATAGCCATTATTCCTTAATGATAGAGGGAGTGAGGCGAATGAGAAGAATCTTAAGAAGTTGTTGATATACTACACCAAACATCTTAAATTTCTCGAACTGTCGTTAAGATTCTTTTGATGAGATAATGAGGCCACTCAAAATTTACATCATAAATTAATATATCTTCTCTTTCTATGTTCTATTATATACCTTATTCTTCTCTTCAATTTGATAAAATCAAAAAAACAAAAGTTTCTATATATGAAATGGGCATAAAATTTTTTCTTAATTATAATACTTAGATTTTTTATTTGCTCATAACTTATTGTTTTACTTCTAATAGGTCTTAAATTTTGGAAAACTTTCTAAAATAACAACTAGAAGAAGTCTTAAGTGCCAGATATATATATTGATTTATACCTTACAACCAATCGATTGGTTGTAAATTAATGACATAATTATTTAAAGGTTTCTTTATCTTGTCCATATTTAGATGTATATAGTAAAGTTCATGGGATAAATATACATTATAAATAAAAGTATGATAAGATTGTAATTATGATATTCATATTGCATTCATTTATTATCCTTAAATTGCTCGTAGTCATTATTATATTCAAACTCAACATTAATAGAGCATAAAAAGACTAGCACACATTATATTTTTTCTTAAGAAAGAAGTTGTCGATCTCATAGACTAAAGTATGGAGATACTTAAATAAATGTGTGGGTTCTCGTTAGAGAATAAGTTCACTAAACTAACCTCAGACAAGAAATTCATTACATGTATGCTTAATGAAATTCTCATTATGATGATTGTATAAGTGATACTTTGATTTGAGATCTTCAAAGTTATCTCGTAAATGTATTTATTTGTGTAAGGAGGAAAATACAATAAATGATATTTTATAATGAAATATTTATTTCTTCTATAGCTATGTCTAGTACAATAACTTACCTTTGGTTATTCTAATTAAACTAATTAATAAGATTTCATATAAGATATAAAATGTTATGACTTTGAAAGATTCAAAGTCATGATTTTAATATGTGATGCTTAATTCAAGAATATCCAATAATTTTATAACCAAGATGGATAAGAAAAGGTTATGAGATATCCAAAAGGTTGGATATAATATTATAAACCCATTAAACAAATTTTTTATTTCAATAAACACTTATAGGATAATAGTTCTCATGATAAGTAGTAGGAGTAAGATGAAGTTTTAAAAGTTCAAATCTCATGACAATACATCCAATTAGAACTAGTGCCTTTATTAATAGATTTGATGTATAGTTGAAAAGTTACAAGACATTAAAAGATTCACTTTTATTATGAATTCAAACAGTTTCTTTTAGAGATGCTTATGAATTTATTGTGTCTACAAGAAGGTTATTGGGGGTATAGTTGTCCTCTTCAGTAGGAGAATGTAGAGACATATTACTTATATAAAGAACAATAAATTGTATTTTCAATTATTGAAAATGTAATTATCTAAGAACATTTCATATTGGGTATGAAAAAGATAACAACTTAATTCTGAGAATTAGATATATAAAGATATATTAGAAGCTGTTTACTTATTCTACTCCAAGTATGAAAAAAATGTTCTAAGGGTGTTTAATATTTATCACATCTAATACTTGTAAAGTATTAAAAATATCCATTATTCTATGTATGAATTTATATTTGAGTACAAAGTTATAAGGATAATAACTTTGGACGTAAATCCTGATTAAAATATATTTTACTTAGAACAATATTATATTTTCATATTAGAAAGGTTCCACTGTAGCAATGGTTGCTAATTAAGCCATAATGTATTTTTCATTTAGTGGAAATAATTATTTGGATCAATAAGTTCTTTAATGAACTTGATATAGTTCTTTACATTATTTAAGACAGTAATGTACTGTAGAACATTAAAGCCATGAGGCATACAAAATGAGATATGGTCTTATCAAAGATCCAAGTATATATTTAGGCAATTTCTCTTAATTATAATGATAATTAAGATGAAAGTTGTAACATTTAATCAAGTGCTCATTATAAAAAATCTTGTAGAATTCTCTCACTAAACCAATATCCCAGCAGTAGCATGATCATCATATGGTGATGTAGTATAAGATACTTAAAAAATTGGCTTAGTTTAAGTGGAGATTATTACTTTATACCCTTTAGACAATCACTTAGTTGTAGTTTAGTAACATAATTATTTAAAGGCATTCTTTATCCTATACATATTTAGATGTAAATGGTAAAGTCCATGGGATAAATATAAATTGCAAATAAAATTATGATGAGGTTCTAATTATGAGATTCATATTGCATTTATATATTATCCCTAAATTGGTTCTAGTCATTATTATATTAAAATTGGACATTAATAAAGTATAAAAATACTAGCACACATTATATTTTTCCTTACGAATGAAGTAGTCATTCTCATAGGCTAAAGTATAGAGATACTTTAAAAAATGTGTGAGGGCTTATTAGAGAACAAATCCACTGAAACGACCCTAGATGAGAAATCTATTTAGAACATTACTTGTATGTCTATGAAAATTCTCACTAGTGATGATTGTATATGTGATCATTTAACTTAAAATTTCCAAGGTTATCTTAATTAAGAATTGTTATATTTTAATACTACTTATGATCTATTCTAGTAAATGTAGCTCAGTCGATCGTCATTGGATATAACATGATTTAGAAAATCATTGGTCAAGGCAGAATGACACTTTGAAAATAGGTTTCAAATACCATTAATTAAATAAATTACTAATGGTGAAGAATTAACGTGATTGGACTCAAATAGAGTAGGTATTAATTTAATGCTCTATATCTAATTGGAACATTGTGTGATTAAAGGATTAAATTATACAAAAAAATCATATATGAAAAGATCAATCAAAACCACTTTGACATTTCTAAATATTTAGGTAGTCATGATGAGTTACTAGACGTCAATCTTGATTTATAGATATAGATTGTTTGATTAGAGAATTAAAGATAAATTAAAAGAGTTTAATTTATCTAATCATAAATATAATTTAGGATTATAATTTATATCAATTGCAAACATACTTTGGAGCCTAATGGATCACACACAAAGAACGGATTGAAGAGAAAAAAGACGTTTTTAATCAAGTTAGACTTGATTGTAAAGTTTGGGAAATTTTTTGATTAAATTTGAGATATTTAATAAATAAGGATCAATATGAGATATTAGATATTGTTTGGGTGTAATTGATATATAATAAAATTAATTGTAATTCTAATTGGAGATTATTTGAAATTAGAATTTAATTTTAATTAAATTACTAAAATATCCTAAACTTATTATAAATAGGTTTAAGCTTTAAGGGAGCTAGCACTCCATACTTGACCCTGTCAGCAACAGTTGAAAAGTTCTTTAACTTATTCTATGAATATTGTTTGAGATTGGACATTATTCAAGAGAATGACAAGAAAGGCATTAAACTTCGAAACAAGATAAGAATTATGATTCATGCTTTATTATGATTCATGTCTTAATTATTTTATAGAATTTAAGTGATCATGATTTTGGTAAAATCATACCAAAATATTTTGTTATTATTTTGCTGTGTACGAGATCAAAGTTTATCCTGATTTTTCAACAATATATGGTTCTTGCTTAATGGTGATGAATGGATATTATTAAATAAATAAATAAAGAGGAAGGAGTAGATGGCCTTTTTTTATACTAGCAAGTCAACAAGTAGTTTGGGTACCAAAAGCATTATACTAGGCATAAAAAAACCTAATTCCAGCACTGCCTATTTGAGATGTAGATGATATACAAAAGAAATCTAGTTAACCGGAGCCATTCTATTGTGTTCATCCAAAAAAAACACAGGTTTGATTTAGAATTTTAATCTAACCATGTTTAACTTAAAGAGATCCTGCTAACTGAGAAATGTCACTATTCTACCTAGTTTTCTCAATGACCTAATCAAATTGTAACACCCCACTCCCTCTGGACCCGAACCCGATATCGATGGTGATATCCGAATCCGTGCCCCGTGAGGGTGGCGTGCCACATCACTTAAAACCTAAAAGTCGGTATACATTTTTTAAAAAAAAACCATAAACATAAAGTGTAGAAAATCAATAACACAAACTATTTCACTTTAATTAATAACCATTTGTCATTTGAT
>JAOQMS010019905.1:0-15819 GCA_027563885.1 Erythroxylum longipes | reverse complement strand
TTTACCCTTAATGAGCCCAAAAAGTCCATTTTACCCTTCCTTATAAGCTTATGCTCTTTTAACCTTAAGTGACCTTCAAAAAATACCCTTCAGCCTTCTTATTACTTAATACAACTAAATCATACAATAAAATCCTACTAAAATTAACATGATAATTAACTCCAATAATGAATCTATTATGAAATCATAGTTTATTTAAATCATGCTTAACAACTCTATGCATTCTAAGGCCAAAATTCAAATTCCATAAGATATCACGCTTAACTCAACAAAAATATTTCGGGGGCCAACAACGATCGTCGCCCTTAGTGCATAATCGTGGCCTAGTTATCTGCTCTTTATCATGATCATGGTAGATCCCCCATGATCGTGGCTCCATGCTCGAGCTTCTAATGATGGTGCTTCTGTCACGATCGTGGTAAGTCCCTTACCATCATGGCCTTATGTTTTGGTTTAGGTATCCTCCGAAACTCTTCCGAATGCCTTGAAACACTAACAAATTCATCATGACACCTCATATATACAAAATTGAAGCTCAAAAACATGTTCTTACCTAAAGAACACTTAAAAAACAAATGTTTATGAGCTAACATAATTCTTAACTTGAACACACACTAAACAGTCAAATTAACCACTAAACGCATATCAAATTACCTATAAAAATACAATGCAATCTACACTTAAAAACAATGGATGAAGCATATAACCTTATAGAGCATATGGACCATAATCATTATTAATGTTCAAGTGAGAGAACCATTCCTTAAAAGATTCGAGATAAGTATGATTTGGATTTTTTGAATCTTCTTGCCACTAAGGTGGACACCTTGTCCCAAAAATTTGATATTATGAATGTAAATGTTTTCAATCGTACTAATGTTGTTTATGGAAACTATGGATCTCTATGATATTTAGCTACATATTGCTTGTTGGGATCCAATTTTGGAAAATATTAACTTCATTAGTAATCCAACCAACTAAAAGAAACCACCCTAATCTCTCTTATAATCTTAGTTTGAGAAACCACCTCAATCTTTCTTATATAAATAGGGTCAACCTTAAACCTCAAATTATGTAACTACCTAGTTTTGATCCGAGACCATTCAATTCCCTTTCTAAAAGTAAAATTTGGAGTCCCTTTTAAGAAACTTCATTACTACCTAGGCTAAGTAGAATGAGCAATTCAAAGATATTAGGAACCTTAACTCTAAGGTGGATTTTTTTGCTACTCACAACAAGATGCTCAAGTCCCAAACCTCTTAGCATGTTAGCTCTATTGTTAGAAAACTTGGTCAACCACTTATCAAACCTAAAAATCCTAAGAAATAATGCAATATTGTCATGTTAAGGGGAGATAACTAATTAAGAAACCTAGATTATAAGTGGTTGAGGTGGGTCAAGGAGGAGAACACCTATTAGCAAGGAAAAAATATTTGAGGGAGTGGTAGGAGAAAAAGAAGAACTCAAATACATTTCCCTCATACTTTTTCAAGTCGTTTATAACTTTCTCCCAAAGATTGATGCAAATGAAGTTAGAAAGGAAATTTGAGAAGTTTTTGGAAGTTCTTTGAAAATTTTATGTTAATATTCATTTTAATGATGTTTTAAAGCAAATAGCTTCTTGTGTTAGGTTTTCAAAGGAGATCTTACCTAACAAGAGAAGGCTCAACAAGTATGAAGTTGTAGCCTAGCCTAAGGAGTTTATGACTATAATGTATAACTTATAGCAGATAGCCTCTGAAGCTTAAGGATCTTAACAGCTTCTCAAATACTTAAACTTTGATCACATCTTATATAATCTAGGGATGAGTGTAAACCTTATGCCTATTAGTATGCAAGAAAATTGAGGTGCCACAACATAAAACCTAATTATATTTCTATAGAACTTATAAACCATTCTTTTAAATGTCCGGTAGGTATATTAAAAGATGTGTGTAACATCCCATTACCCATGTTGAGGCTACAATAGTAAATATGAGAGATTATTAAGAAATTAGAAATTGCATTTCATGCTCATGCATTATATGATATGCTCATACTCTTGAATATTGAGTTTTTGCATATGAAAATAATAGTACATGCATTCATAGACATTTCGGGTATAATTGATTTATAATTGAATTGTGAATGTGATTTTGTAGAGAATTGTGGCTTTTATATGTTGAAAATTGGTTTGGAGAGTGTATTTAGTAATTTAGAATTTTTGGAGAATTTTAGAAAAATTTCTAAAAATTTGGGTAATTTTGGACTAGGAAAAATGCCAAGTGGCAAGACAATTGATAAATAGCAGTAGAATGAAGAGTCAAATGGTAGTGAAAATTTTTATTAATGACTTTGAGATTTAATGACATATGTCATTGAAATTTGGAGACAATTGGAATAGAAATTGGAGTTGATTGGATAAATTGAATAAGAAAACCTAAGTGAACCTATAAGGAGATGACATGTGGCAAGTGACAATTTGTCACTTGCCAAGCCATGTCTTAAAACCCACGATGCTTTCCAATTGAAAGACCAAGTTTAGTGTTTTGTCTTACTTCTCTTCTTCCCATTTTCATGGCCTTCTCTTCTCCTTCTTCATGAATTGTGTTGTCAACCATCATCAACGTTGAACCTTGCTTCCATCTTTCAAATTCTACCTCCATTTTATTGTTCCTTTCAATTACTACAAGAAAACCCAACCAAATCCACCCTAGAATGATGATGGTCATGAGATACATGGGATAGATAGGGTCGGTGTCTTTTTAAAGGATTTGGAGCTAAATCAAGTAAGTGATGCTTTAATCTTTATAGGTTAGTGTATATGGGACTTTATGATGAGTAATTTGAGGTTTTGTTTTGAATATGAAATTCCTTAGGTAAATTCTTGAGTGTTTGATTTATAAAGAGATTTTTTTCAAAACAATTGAATTTAGTGAGCTAACATTATTCATGACTTAATGATGTGGGTGAATGAAGAGGTAATGGAAATTTGTTTTACTTTGGTGTTGTTAAATGGTGTATGAAAGTGTAAAAATGTGATGAATGAATGAATGAATTTCTGCCTTGTTTTGTGCTGATGACGGGTTAGAGCTATCATGATCATAAAAATAGGGTTGGAAGAGTGATGATTTGTTGATAATTGATAAGTTGTTGTTGTTGAGATGTTTTTTTTTTTAGATAGAAAGGTCATTATGATGAATTTGTATATGATGTGTTTTGTTTTTGGTGTATATGATCAAGCATGAATTTTGAATTATTTACAGATGATCTTGAACTGTAATTGGGGTATAATTGAATAGGAAATGATGTGGATATAAGTTAGAAGTGATAGACTAAGCAACAGAGATGAATTAGGATGAAATTGATGATGAAGTGTGCTGGAAATGTGTTAGATGTAGTGTTTCTACAGAACATGCATCTGTATTTTAGACATATCTTGTCCTACGGATATCCAAATAGGATGATTGTTGATTTATATTAAACTAGAGATGAATGGATACAATTTTCATGAAGAAATCGAGTTTGAATTCTATCTCTCAGAGTGTTGAAATTTGTCTTGAAGTTGAGTTTCGGATTACGTCTCTATTTCTGCACAGTATGTAGTAAATTGTGTATAACTTTCAGAATACTCAGCCAAATTGTATGAACTTAGGTTCTTTAGAAACTTAAGACATAGATGAACAATTGTATAGAAGAAGACTTTGCCTAAAAGTCTCATTTTATAGGTTTAAAATGGAAGTGAAATTTGGATAAAAATAAAAGAAAGAAGAAAAGAGTGCAGCGGTTCAGAAGCAGGTCACGATCGCGACGAGCAATTGCGACTCGAGGGTTGTATGCAGGTGATGTTTTTTTGAACATGTGTTGGTATTTTGATGATATCTTGAGCTGTGGATGTCCAAATGAGGTGATTCTTAATTCAGATTAAAGTAGAGACAGAATTATACAACTTTCTTGAAGAAATATAAATTTAATCCTGTCTTTAAGATTTTCAAAATCTGGTGTGAAATTGAGTCTTAATTGAGGTTGTAGTACTACCTGAGAAAAAAATTATGTCTTGATGTTATCATAAAAAACTGAATGGATATAGGCTGAATTAGACAAAGGTATCTTCACAAAATTGTATTTAATTCTCTTATCTTTCAATTGGTATTAAGTTTGTAATTTTTAGATATCTGAGTTGAAAGTTATGAGTTGTACAATTTGAGGTTATGATCATGAACTAGCCAAAAGTTTAATTATACACAGTTTGTGGTATTGTGAGCATAACTTATAGGATACTGAATCAAATTGAATGATCTTAGTGTCATTAGAAACTTAAGAGATAGAACAACAAATTTCATTATTAGATTCATCATGGAATGTTGACCCGAAAGTGTGTCTTAGGAAAAATCTGAATTGAAGAAATGAGTTATGAGTTATGAATTTTGATTTTTATGGTTTTATTGAGGTATAAACCATAAGTATAAATGATACTTATGTAAGTTTGGAAATATGTATGATTATGTGATGAGAATAAAGGAAGGATACCTGGGATTTGTCATGAACATAAATTGTATATATTTCATATACATTCATGTGCATAAATGATTACTTATAATTGTGCTAAAGTGTGAAGTGTGTATATTGCTTGTTTTAGAGGACCAATTGGAATGTCAACATCCAGACATTGCCGGAACTTCAAGGCAATAGCTTCGGAAGCAAGCAGTGAGTAACCTAGACTGTCACACTCAATTATTGTTGTGTTAAATTTTGTTTTGACTTATCCTATGAATGTGTGATGTTGTGTGCTGAATTTCGGACATGAAGGTCCGATGATATTGAAGTACAGATGAGTACTTCAATAAGAGATTGAAGTGCTACTTGTATGTGAATGTGAAGAACTAAATGCTTCTTGAGATGATTGATTGCATATGATAGATGCATTCCATACATGAATGCATGATCAGATAATGAGAGTTGTGACTTGAGTAGCCACTGAAAACGAGCTTAAAGCTCCAATGTGGTTAAGAGCCAAAAGCTCACTTTCTAAAATGATCCCTGTATTCCGAACGGATAAAGGACAGTATAAATGAGCCCGGTATCCATAATCGATACGGGACAATTTAGGCACTCGGTCACAACAAGGTAATAATTAGAAAAGAGTCACATGTGCATTCCATATAATTTTTATTAAGTATGTTTAATTGATTGCAATGCAATTGTATTACTCTTAAATGAAAATGTGATATGTAATATTATATGAAAAAAATGCAATGATGTGAATTATCTGTTATATAAAATGATATGTTGTATGAATTGAGTGAACTATCGATGATGGTTACCTTATCTGAGTTCGTAAAACTCACCCAAAATTTGCCCGTTGACATTTTAGGACTTGGAGAGGATTCTAGCTACTAAGAGACCGTACAAGAAGCTTAATTCTTGTACTTTTGTGAAGAAGATATGGCTTAAAGATCGGTTAGTTGGACTGAAGGATTTAGTTAGATCTTTTTTATTTCCTCTTTCATGTAGTATATTTTGTATTAAGATATGATGATGTATATGTACAGATTTTTGAAAGCTACAATGTATGTACATTCAGATTTATGAAATGAAAAGAGGAAATTTGTTTTTAAAATTTGGTGACTTTCTTGTATGATACTAGATTCCATGATTAAGTGGGATAAATTGCCATGTTATAAAGTGAAAGTGTGATAGTTAACACGTCGTTGTTATAAGGTATGTACTAGAATGTCATAAGGGTGTTTTGGTATGTACCTTATAGCAGTGGGGGTGTTACAATGTGTCTATAAAAGTTGGTAAATTTCTTTTCACATAGATTTTGTGGTATTATATATGGTTGAAGATAGGTATATGCCTTTTATTTTAGGATGACCTTTCTTGGCTACTTCTAAAGTGCTAATTAGTATGCATAAAGGAAAGTTGACCTCTAGGGTTGAAGATGAGAAAATAGAGTTCAAGAATCAGAATCCTAGAGTATATCTTATGTTAAATAAAAAAAAGGAACAATACCTAAAGGGGATATATTTAAAGTTTAAGGAAGTAAGTGGAATGGGTGAATACATTATAAGGAACCATGACATATGCCCACAAATTAATTGTTCCATCAAGAAAAAGAAGAAAAGTAAAGTTGGAAGCGAATTTCAAGGCAAACTACACCCTACCAATAAGGGTCCATTAGGTTGATAATGATGAAAAGGAGTTGAACTTATGACTTAAAATAAGGCAACCAAACATTCTTTACCTTTAATGGTTTTATATTTTTATATCTCTAGTAGTTACGTTGTTAATTGTTTATTTTCATAGTTTTATATCATTCTCTTGGTCTTAAATCATTAAAATTTTGTTAAAGTTTTCTTACCGAGTGTTTTAAGTTAGTGTATTTCTATTTTTGTAAGTTTTAAGGCCTATATGGGCTTCATTATCCTACCTTATATATCCTTATATAGATGCAACAAAAGAAACAAAATAAAATTGTTTTGTACATGACACTGATACAGTACAGTGTATGACAATTTGTACTTATACACACTCCATGTTTCTCTAGAGGTAGACCTGTGTTCACCTGCGAAAGAAGATCAAAATTTATAGAATGAGCCATTTTATAACTTAGTTAGTTAGTTATATAATAGAGTGTCAAACCCGTGCTGTAAATATGCCCTAGAGGTAGGTATACATGGCCCTATGTTTGAGCTCATGTATAGGCACCCCAAAAATAGAATATAACACTTTTATACATGACACTTACATGGTCCTGTATAGGTCCATGTTTACCTCCTTTTAATTCCATAATGCATTAATTTAAATAACATATGCTCGTGTATGGTAATATATGGTAACTACAAAGTACTGTGTAAAGGTTATGTAGTGGCCTATAAAAAGATTTAAATATACTATATTTCCTCATTTCAAATATGTTTTTTGTCGAAATCCTTTAAAATTTCAAATTCCCTTTAGCTTCTAATGAGATAAACCACCCTTATCTTTCCTAAATCATAATTAGGATAACACAACTCACATTTAGATTTTCCTTCACCATAGTTTTAGCTTCATCAAAGTATTTTTTTATATCCCTCTTATTTTCTTAATTTAGATGCATCTTAGGGTATTTGATATTATGAATTATTTATTACACTTATTTGATCATTAAATATCCATTGCTTTTAGGGTGTTAGAAAAATGGACTAGGTGAATTAGGACTTATATTTTCTTTGTATGGTTGGAAATTCTTAATATAAATCATCTAATATATCTAGTAACTTAATTTTATAGATTGGTCGATTTAGCCTTTGTAGTGGATTAAATGGCATAGGGAGTAACATTTTAGCACTATAGGAGATGTAAAATGATTATAATTTACATACATAATAGAAACAAGAAATAGGAGTATTATAAGTCAGTTACACTACATTTGGTGGTTCATTCTTACATTTGAAATATTTTTACACTTTACTCCATACTTATATAGTTTTGTTATATCATTTATTATTTTCTTGATATTACTTATATTTTTCTTCAAGTATCATGTTATAGTAAGGACTTAAGGAATATGTAGACCATCCAAAAGACCTAAATATTAATCACTGCATAAAAGTGATATAGTGGAGACCATCGCCTCTTTATTGCGTGTACCTACCCTAAGGACATACTCATTAAGGAGGTAGCAAAGACGAGCATAGACACCCCTACTGCCACCATCGACTTTAGTAAAGAGACAAATTTCATAGAGGAAAAGTAGTAGTTAGATCACCAAATGTTAGACTTTACTATTAAGGTCCTATAAAAAAAGTTCTAGTTATTTTGCATATGATAGATTAACGTATCCTGCTTCATCTATTTATGATGTTATTAGATAGGTTAATGTCAATGATAAGGTGTACAAAGTTATCTCATTCAATGTGAGATTAAACATCATTGCCTATCATGACCTAGCTTATATGGAGTAAATGCTAAAGTTTATATGCACCCTAAAGGTAGGTGATTCAAGGACCTTATAGGTAGACACATAATACTCACTTCAAATTAGGTGACATAGATTTCACCATAAGTTATAACTAATTTATGGTCTATAATAGTTTCTAAACTAAAGAGTGTGCGAGGTTATTGACACTTAGTAAGACATATATTGATTGGGATTTCTTATACTAGGTTTCCGCTAATGCAATATATGTACAAGCTCCTAGTCCATACTTTATGTGTGAGGTGGGAGAACACGAGTGTGATCACTAAGAAGAAATTGTTCCTTCTATATTGCATATGCCAAAATAAGAAGACCCATTTTGGTATGCTATTTATATAGATAGTATGAAACTAATTCAATAGAGCTAAATTCATTATCATTAGAGGAGAATTAATGATCAAATGCTTAACGCTCAATTTAGAAGCACCTTTGGAGGATTTAGAGTTTATAGTGGCAACAAATCTTACACCTGTCATAATAGATGTTCTTAAGGCGATGTAGATGATCATTTTTAGATATCCAGTTCAGGACATTGTTTTGAGCTCGTTGGTGTAACACTTAGAGTGGAAGAGTGCAAGAAGAGGGCTCAATTAATAGATTATACCTCCTCCACCATCACCATTAGCACTAGCATCATAACCAACTACTTTGTTATATATCAAGAAGTACATGAACTAGTTAGGCGACATGATAATATAGATAACGAAGCACCTAAGAGTGGAGATCTAACCTTTATTGTTGTAACTATAAGAGATAACTATAAAAGTTGGGATGGAGCAAGCACTAGCGAGTGTAGCCAAAGTTGATTTTGAGGAGCATAGGGAGTACAAGGAGAAACTAATAATGAGCATGCTAAGGATGAAAATATTAAAGAATCTGAGGAATCTATTACACCAGTGGAAGAGGATACCACTATTTTTAAGGATGACATGAAAACAACAACAGAGTTCTCTAATGGGAGCTTGTTAAAGATGATATCATTTAAGGAGTGGAAGGATCATCTATGATGCCTCCGCCACCTCCCTAAGAAAATTGAAATAATTTGTTCATTTTCTTTTTTCTTCGAATATTCTTGATTAAGAGTGTATATATATATTGATATTTTTCATTCATTATGACTCACCATTTTGGCTTAAGTTCTTTTTGTAATCCACTTAGCACTTTAGTGATTGTGGAATGGAAACACCTTGACTTGATCAGATGACATTAAAATTAGGGAAGTTCAAGGCCTGTTTACCTTTTACACCTTCTCATTTTTATTTTTGTATTCTATCATGGAAACATAGAGGATAATCTTTAATTTAATTGTAAGGGGGGATTATTTATCTATAAAATGTATATTCAAGCATATCAATTTCGTCATTACTTTCTCATTAGGAAGTATTTTTCAAAATTTTATTTCTCTTTGAAAACTTGATATTAGAAATAATTCATTACGAATTTAATTGTTTTGGTGAATTGGATTGTTTATGTAAATGTTTATTAGTGTTGATAAATAAAAGGGCTTGAGTTGCCTTATAAACTTAAAGAATGAATATCTGATGAACTTTATGATATTCTTTCTGTAAGATGTACATATATAGTACTTGTGACTTATTTTCAGCACTTTTATTATCTAAAAAATAAAATAGTTATATGTGAACATATGAGCATAATAAATTTCTATCCACTAGCTTAGTTTTAAATAGTATGTTTGATTGGCTAAACATTTTTTCAAAGTTATTTTCTATTTGAATAATTGATTGGTTTGTTTAAGGATAAGAAATTGCTTAAATGTGGCAGAGTTTGATGTATCTAAATATACTTTATTTTTATTACTATTTTTATAATATATTACTTGTGTTTTTAGATGAATTCAAAGGATTTGGTACTTAATTTGAGAAGTTTTTTTATTTTATATCATATTTTTACCTATATAATGAAAAGAAGCAAAGTTTGAGAAGATTGGAATGAGATGGAGCAAAATTTGGAAGATTAAAAGAAGAACCACTCAATATAGCATATTACATAATCCTATGTTGATGGTCGTGTATGGAAGTGGTTGCTTTTGTTTCTCTAGCACAACCTACACACGCCATGTTATCTCTCATATGGAAGTGGTTGCTTCTATATGGAAATGACTCATGCATTAAGATTTGAGAGTTGAAATGAATGTTTATAGTATAGTGTGAATAAAAAGGATTGAGCATAAGCTATTTTATAGAAAGTTTCAAGATCTTCCTAGGTTAAGGTAAAACATCCAAACAGAATTTATAGAACAATTTAAGGCATTCTTAGGTTGCCTAAAATTAAAAGGAATTTTGAATGATTGACATCTAACTAGGGATTATATGTCTTGAGAGGATTATATGTATTGAGAGAGAATATAGTCCAAGTTAGGAGCCCTTATTAGTTTAAAAAGCTAGAATAATTTATTAATCAAAGGTGAAAGTGAATATAGAAAAATTTTTAGAGGAACTTAGCCTAAATTTATTTAATTTATAGTTTGGTACATTCTTGATTCTTGATTACATTACTATTTAAATTTTTTAGTTATTTTATTTTTTTATTCATCTATTAATAAAGGTTAATCTAGCTTGTTAAGTTAATGGGTATTTGGTTAACTGACAATCCTAATGTGATCTACTCTGTACTTGCTTATATTAGCTATAACTACATTATGCACTTATGGTTAAAACAGAGAATAGATGGTTACAAATTACAATATCTAATTTTAAATATTTATCGAACTCCATCCTACTATAACAAGTCCTAATATTTTATTCTTTGGTGAATTCCTTTAAAGGGAAACTTGACTTCCAAAAATGCTTGATGATGAAGTATTAATTAAAAAATGAAACTATTATTAAACTACTAGAGTCTATCTCTTTACCCATTATTAATTAATAATTATTAGACAAAATAAGTGAGGAATGTTGAATAATATCAATGTCCTTAAATCTAATTATCATACAATTATTGATAAAAAATTGAATTCCCTATACTTTATACTTTGGGTTTAATAAAAAAATGATTGCCACGATATTACCATTTATAAACTAATAAGTATTAAATTTCTTTATTATATGCTTTGCTATTATCTGAATCACATCATTGAAATAAAAAAACCACTCAAATAGTGCTAGTTTAATCTCACACATGTTAGATAAAAAAAAGTGTGAAGTTAGATTTTTTGTTCAAGAGAACAATTTAATAATAATACAAAGATTGTCAACTTCATATAAATTGCTTTGTTTAACTCCCAGTGCTCTTTTATTGACAAATAATTACATTAAGAATCTCATTGTCTCAACTTGATAGACACCTCAACATACTTAATTGTTGACTCTATCATCTTGAATATTGAATTCCATCTTATTGGATAATCCAAAACTAGTTTTTATGCACGGAATACATATTTGTCTTGTAGGTTCAAATTTTCAAATTGTTTGTGAGTTACACTCAATGTACTACAGTATTTCAAATTGACTTTACCCTTTCCTTTATTATCTCTAACCTATCTTTCATTATTGAAATTTCAATATTTGTAAAAGAATGCATATAGAATAATCTCCCATCCATCAATAAACTCCCAACCCCTAAATCGGTCTTCACTTTTTCGATTATATTATTGTTTATGCTACAATTATCTAAAGTTATGTATGAGAACTTTAGGTGGATGATCCAATCCATTAACTACTTAAACAATATAATTGTCAAGTGTTGAGACATATATAAACATATCATTTAAAAACATGAACAAATATTAATTATAATATAATCAATGAATAAATGATAACAAAATTGAAGAATAATATTTATTATATTATTCGATTGCATAAAGTTTAATCATTGTCAATATAGCATGTCATCATTGTCCTATAACCCTTCTTTAAGTTATCAGTTGTCTATATATCTAATGTGATGGCAATACTCAATAATATTTTCAATGTCAAATTCTTTTGTTCTTTGTAAATATTGAAGATATTTTTCTTTATTATATTATGAATTAACATCTTAAAGGTCAATTGAAATAAGGTGATAAGCATCCTAAAGTTTTAATTATTAATAAAGAGTGGATATTGTTTCTTTATCATCATCCTAACAAGCAAATTCTTAAATTTGTGAAAAATCATAACTAATGATAGTCATTTCACTCTTTCCTTTTATTAGGTTAGGCGTTATAAGAGTTTGACCTCTTAATACCATCTTCCTTAAATTATAAGAGTTCATATGCCTCTTCAAATAAGATGTTTTACCTTTAAATTCCCCAACCAACATATTACAACAATATTTGCATTAAGCCTTTTCAACTCCATCACTTGATCTACTCTTAATAAAGTGATTCCAAACCTTAATTCTTATCTTCAAAGATCAAGTTCCTTTATTCTGAACATTTTCTTCATTTATATTATCAGATAATGGATTGGAACTTTCCCTTGAGTTGCCTTATATTGTTAAAGGATTATTCTCATTCATTTGAAATAATTATAAACAAGATAATGATAAAATCAATTTGAGCTAAGGAATAAAAAACAAAAACTCACACATAAAAAATGTTATGACAAGCCTTAAATGGATGGAATTCACCTATATGATATAAGTATTCCTTTTTAATACTTTACATATATGGTTGAGTATCATATATTGATAATATGAATCTAAAAATAAAAGGATCTCCTCAAATAGAAATATGTAAGAAGAAACCATGTTAATCACAAAAAGTAACTTAAACAGATTTTAAGACAACAATAAGAGGTCAATATGTATACTAGTGATGATAAGAACTTCGTACCCTAGCTATAATCTAAGTGACAAACCAAGAATAAATAAATAACCAACAGAACCTTAAAATTAAGAGAACTTACTGAAAAATATAAACAAGTATGTTAAAATCAATATGATATTATATTGTAGGTGGATTTCAAGGACAATTTATTTAATAAGCCTATGTTTGACACGCTACAAAATCTGAAATGGCATCGCATCAAAACATGAAAAATAACCAAATATCTAGTCAATTTTGCTTTCAAGATTTTCTTAGTAAAATTGATCATGCTTACAAATGAAATCACATTATGAATTAATATATAACCAATAATGGTAAAAATATTAACACCTTGTCATAACATTAAAATCAAGGGCAATTACCCTTATATGACTATAATATATACCTATGCTAATTTAGATATTAGAAAAAATGGAGTAACAATATCACTCCTTGAGGTAATTTTACATTCAAATTAAGTAGTAAACAAGGCATGGTCCTGGATTACCATTAAAAGGCTATATCATTTGTATTAAAAGAAAAACAAAACAAGTGCCATATAAGATTAAAGAAAGAAACTTATTTATAAATATATAAACTAATCCTAATATTATTTTATCCTTTTGCCCTCAGTTGGCAAGTAAGACAAATAGGAGAGCCAAATTAAGTTAACTAAGTTATAGGAAACTTTAGTACTAACATTTAAGTCTAGAAGTTATAAAAAGATATACATAAAACCAGGGATCAATAATAGAGGCAATGTTTAGGAAAAAAAACAATGAACTAGGTTTCCCTAGACTCTATTTTATAAGGATTAATGCATTTTCAAAACTATGAAACCTAAGCTAATTAGGTGCTCAAAGAACGAATGCTAAATCTTTAAATTAAAAATGATTATATATTTGTCAAAAACAAGACATTATTCAAGCAACATATGATTAATATCCTCAACTATAAATTTAAAGAGCAAAAAGACTAAAAGGTACATATTATAAAAATAAAGAATTAAAAATGCATTCATTGAATGGTAATGCACTCATGTGAAGGATGAAGAAAGCAAGCAAGTAAGCTCTATTATAATACACAAAGCATAATAACAAAAAGCTTAAAGCTCTTATTACTAGAAATCTATAAACTTTTAAACAAAACTTAATGGCTATACTAGCTAAGAAGTTTCAAAAATGAGAACTTGAAAACAAAAATATTAATAACTATTTAATGCTTATTGTAATAATAAAGAAGAATTAATATCACCATTTAAAATGATAATAGTTAGCAGCATTAAACAACATAATAAATGATGGGAATGTAAACAGTAGTGACTAACAAGTGATGACTAGGACATATAAACAACTATGTATAGTGTGGGTGAGAAACAAATGCAATCTATATCTACATACCATTTGAGGTGTCGGGCAAGCTTTACAATTTACATCCTTTAAAACACTGTAAGTGCACGGTTCGTGATTTGTAGTACATAAAGGGTCGATCCCATAGCGAAGTGTGAATTAATCTAATCCTACGTTATGTAAGGCTAAGAAAATTGATTAATTGAAAACAAAAATTACAAAGAAAAGTAAATGCGGGAAAGTGATTATCAAGAATTTAACTCATAAGTTTAATGCAAAAGAAATTGAAATTGGGCAACACAAAAGTCACCAAAAGAGTTAACCAAGAAGAGTTACCAAATTATGAGAGAGGGGATTTCCCTATCATAATGTTAATCTAGTCAATTATGCGTTATTATGGTGTCGGTTCTAGACTATCGTAAGGTTTCTTCATTAACCCTTTTATAGGTTTTTTTAAAATTGGGCAACCCTAAGGCTTTTTCTGAGTTTGAAAGGTCTAAAAAGTCCCTCAAAAACTCAAGTCCAGAAGGCTATCCGCATGTTCTGTTGTGTAAGCCATGATCGTGGCCTTTAAATGAGCCTTCTGTCACGATCGTGGCAGAATTGCCACGATAATGGCTCCTCCCTGATGCTTCTATCATGATTGTGGCTTATGGGCCACGATCGTGAGCCTGGTTGCTCCTTTGAGTTTTCTCCGAACCTCCTTCGTTCTTTTATATTTGCCCTAAAACACTAGCAAACACATCAAGGCACCTCAAAAACACAAAACTGGAGCTTAAAAGTGTTCTCTAACCCTCGAAACACTCAAAACACAAATATCTAACTAAATAACTGAAACCTAACCTAAACATGTATTGATAATTCAATTTAACTACTAAACACGTACTAAACTACCCACTAAAATATTATATAGTCTACGAATATCACATTACATAAAACAACATCATTTTGTTTATGCATCAAATCTTTATTCTTAGTAATAAAATGATATCATTATATAAATAAAATGATGTCATTTTTTTATGTATAAGGTTTAGGTTTTGGACTAGGATTAATCCATGGAGTTCGAGCCTAAGCTTAAACCTGGCATAAAGGCTAATCAATTTAGGTCGAGCCATATAGGTTTAATCTCGAACCCTTTTCCAAGCCTAGTAAGGAATGACAATAATTTATATTTATTCAATGACAAAATGACATCATTTTACTTTTATGTACCAAATTTGTATTTTTAGCAATGAAATGATGTCATTTTTTATATAAACAAAATGACAATGTCTTATTTATACATAAGGTTCAGGTTTCAAATTGAACTCATGTTATGGAGTTCAAGCTTTAGCCTGACACAAATCTTAAAAGTTTATAAAAAAGCATAAGCTCAATTAACTCAAGTCAAGCCCATTGACTTTAGGATGGGTTAGGCTAAAGCCCTTTGCTAAGCCTAATTACAATTTTTTCAGAAAATATTTAGTGTTTGATTTAATTAGTTTATTGAAAAAATCAAAAATATATATTAGTATTTAATTATTCAAAATTCATATTAAAACATTTCATAGTTATTGAAAGTCCATTTTGACCAAAGTTGTGAATGTTGTATTAAAGTTAATACTAGTTTTGATTCTAGTACAATAAATTATCAGTACTGATTAATATTTGATAAGTTTCAAATAATATTTTAAAATTAAAAGAAATTTTCTCAAATTTGTATAATTAAAAATTTTCCTCTATTATAAAATTTTTATCTTTTTAAAGGATACAAATTTTGTAAAAATCTTTTATGGACT
>JAOQMS010019874.1:0-15824 GCA_027563885.1 Erythroxylum longipes | reverse complement strand
AATTTAATTATTTAGTAAATTATGTAAATAAATCAATTTGTGAAAAGGACATAAAAGGAATATGTTAAAAAGTAATTGGATAAAGTTGTCTTTTTATACTTTTGGTGTAATGAATAGTAACACACCAAATTTGGTGTGTTACTATTCATTGCAAATTTGGTGTGTTACTATTCATTGCACCATTTTGGTGTGAAGATTTGGTATCTTCCTTGGAGTAGATTTATTGCACCAAAACACCAAATTTAGTGTTTTGATGCCTTGGTTGGAGATGGCCTTATTCGATTATCTCTGGTCCGGAGTTCTAATCATTAGTGAAATAGGATATTTAATTTAATAACAAACTTGACCGAATTTTGATAACTATAGGACCAAAATTTCCCTAGAATTTCAAATTATTTATTTTAATTTCTTATATAGGGCATAATTTACCAAAGACCCCTCCAAAACTTAATAAGCCAGTGAGCACGATAATCACATTAAAGAAACATATTTTTCACATTTTATCTATTACGTAAAACTTTTAATTTAATTTTTTTAAAAAAACGTACTGTCTTTTGTTAGTTAGAAAATCACAGAATTTAATAATGTCAAACCAAAATCTCAAAATCTAAAAATTTATATAAAAGCTAAAACTTTTTGAATCTCTCTATTTTCCATTTAATATTTATAATCTCATCATTGGTGACGGAATAAAGCATAAAAATGCTTATAACCAGAAAATTCCACTTGCCTATAATCTCGTCACGACATGAAACAGTGAAATGTTGTTTGAAAGAAGAGTTTATAATATAATATAGTGAAAATTTGTTTATTATTTTATATTTTATCATAAACTTTCTAAATTAGAGGTTTATCATTTTTACTGTTTATAATGGAATGAGATGTCATATGAAACTCTTATATTCCATCTCATTTTATTATAAATCCTCCTCCCAAATGATAGAATAATATTACATTTCATTTCATTATATTAATAAATCCCAACTAAACATAACCTCAAGGATTTTTTTGGTGTCATTAAGCATTTTAATTTTAATTTTTCATGTTTTTTATCATTGAAAATTAAAATTAGACAGTCAAAGGGTATATAGTGGACAATAATATAATTATCCAAACTATTAATATTTTCGAATTAAAAAAAACATATGATATTAAGAGAGTATTCGTATAACAAATTGTTTCTTTGCCGAAAACAAATAATATAGAGATAATTATTTCTTTAGAGAAAAAATGTTTCAAATGATCTTTTTTCCTTCCGATAAACAGAAACATTTTTAATAACAAAAACTTAATACATATGAGATAAAATTTAAATAATATTCAAATTATGTCCGAGTTCTAGAAACATCTTCACCATTAACAGAAACCCATACTCTTAGGATTTCCGTAGGTTTTGGGTGTTCTGTTTTTTTTTGGTTGAAATTTTTATCAGATTAGTTTGGGCGGGACAAAGGTAATGCGGTGTCGTGCAGCTTAATTGATAAAATCAGAGACTAATCACATCATTAACCTTTGTACTTCTTCCAAGAGTAAAAAACCGTTTTGAGTACTACCGAAAGGCGAAGTCACTCCTAAAGTTCTTCCCAAGGGCCACGATCTATATTTGCATCATACTCAGTGTGGGTGAATCCGCACCTAATCCTGACCCCTGATAATTAACAAAACTATGTCCAATATTATAGGAGATATTTAACTGTTCAAAAACCTACGCAGATATACTAGGGGTTTTTAGTTAAGTAGAGCATTTCCAATGACTTGGCATAAGTCACAAAACTAGGATTCGTGGATCACCGTATGAATCTTCCTGGAATTCACCATCCAGGATTTGTGTGTTTGTTTTCTTTTGTTTTCTCGCTTTTGATTCCGTTCCGCAGCCTTTTGTCAGAGATGAATGCTCATTTCCAAGAACGTCAACATGCCATCGGTACCAGAGAAAAGAGCGAATGCAATTGTTTATCTGATGTGTTTTCCAAGGTCTTGAAGGTTCTCCTTGTCGATGATGATCGGACTTGTCTTGCGATATTGGAAAGGATGCTCCGAGTTTGTCGATACGAAGGTGCTCTGCTTACCTACTCCGTTTAATGATCATGTTTCGTTCCTTTTCACATACACAATATTTTTTGACGCGTGACTTAACATTGCAAAGTTCTCACCTTTTCATTGTGTTTTGTGTGTTTATTTTGTGTTTCCATGGTAGTTAAAGAATATAAAATATTCTATCATATTAAAGATACGTGGCTAATGAAATTTCAGTTACAAAATGTGGACTTGCAAGTGACGCTTTATCAATGCTACGAAAGGACAAGAACAGGTTTGATCTCGTTGTTAGTGATTTGCATATGCCCGACATGGACGGACTTGAGCTCCTGGAGATCATTGGGTTAGAGATGGAAGTGCCAGTTGTCAGTAAGTATACAATCATACAGATTCTTGAAACCATTCGTGAATAATGATTTAAAACAGTCAACTTTATATGCACATAATGTGCTAATTCTGTGACTTACAATACCAGTAATGTCATCGGATGAGGAATTTAACGCCGTGTTCAAGGGCGTGGTCCACGGTGCTTGCGATTATCTCATCAAGCCTGTTAGGATGGATGACGTTAAATTTTTGTGGCAGCATGTATGTCGCAAGAGAATGAACGCTTCCATGGAATTGAAGAGGCTGCAAAGAGATGAAGAAGCTGAATTGAATCCTTCAAAATCTGACAGTGCCAATGCTGTGTTCTCCAGAGCTGGAGAAATTGGTAGAGTTTTGAAAAGAAGAAGAGACGATGAAGACGAACTTGATCACTCAGGCTCAGATGGGGCTGCCAAGGGAAAGAAGCGCTTGGTTTGGACTAAAGAACTCCACGAGAAGTTTGTCGAAGCTTTCAAGCGTCTTGGCCCTGAGAGTATGACTCTTTCTAAGAATTTGTTTTTTTTCTTTGCTGATTCCTCGATCCAAAAAGAGAGAACAAAAATCACGCCTTTTTTCAATCTAAAAGTGCCCTAAGTTTGATAAAGAGTATAGGATTGATGTCTGTTTTTGGATTGTAGATGCTGTTCCAGCCAAAATTTTGGAAATGATGCAAAGAATGAACGTTCCCCTTATAACTCGAGAAAATGTCGCAAGTCATCTTCAGGTCTTCAGTTTTATATCGGGAGTTTCTTTTTTCCTTTTTGTTTTTTTTTTCCATTTCAGTTTATTCTGATGCTGAATGTACTGACTATTACAACTGTACACGTATTCAGAAGTATCGCAAGTATCTGCGTAACATGGAAGAATTTCAACTGCATAATCATGAACGTTTGGCATCTTCAGGACCTCACAGAATGGCAGGTTATGATCAATCTTCTTCAGTAAATACGTTCAATGTCCAAATGCGAGCCACACAAAGTTACCTTAGTCCAGTGCACAGTCTAACTTCGCTACAAGCAAATGGTCCTGTTGCACTAGGTGCAACCTCTAGTATGGCAGCGCCTTTTAATGATCAAAGGAACCTTCTCTATTCTGCAGTGAAAGATGCAAATTACTATTCAGAAACTCCCGCAATAGATTTTTCTATTAATGATAGCTCTGGCGTCGCTCAATCCTGGAGTCTCGTATCGCCATTCGGTGTTGGTTCAATTGACAAAGAACATGAATATGTAAAACCGGAAAATGTTGTCTATCATTCGCAGAACCTGCCAATGGTTTCTTGCGAGATGAATGATGATTCGAACTCCCAGTTGATATACGACCCTTCTCTTCAGGTTCAACAGTTTGATCAGAATGACATTTTACAAGGACTACTCATGGAGGTTGGTTTCCTTAGTACTTAACCGCATTCTACTTTCCAAATCCTGGCAGGTTTTGCATGGCATTTCTTGTTTTTAACTTCTAAAATGCTCATCTTCCCTTTTCTTTCTTGGATAACAGGCACAACAAGGAGTTCTTCAGGTCGATTATAACTCTGATTGGCCATCTGATAATAATTGTTGAGTGACCTATTAGGGTACCCTGGCAATCCAATGAGAATTAGAGCCTCATTATTCACTCTAATTCAATCGTCACGTAGGTTTTCTCATCTGAATATGAAGATGATTCAGAGTATGAGAGATTAGAGAAAGTAGCATGTTCAAGAAACCACCCGCAGTTCTAGGCAGGAGAAACTTTTCTTTGTTAGCTTCTGAGAGTTTGATTAGTTGGTATCTTCTTGTTTTATTTAAAATCCAACTACCATGAACTTAGAACTACTCAAATTCCACCAAAATAAATACATTTGGATTTCCTCCCCCGCCATTTGAATTATATGCAATGTTGTCAAACTTTAAACTTAGTGAAAAATTTGAAAAATAATTGAACAAAATTATAATTATTAAAAAATTTGAAGTTTAATTAAAAAATAAGACTAATTAATTAATAAACTAATCGTTTTTAATAACTACTAAACTAAAAAATTATTACAAGTTGAACTATTTTGATTTTTAAAATATTAATTATATGTTTATTTATTAAATCTTATAATTTAATATATTTTTATAAACTCAGTCTGAGTATTATATAATTCACTAACCACTTTACCCTAGTCTTCGGTATCTCTATCTCTATCCTTGAAAATTTTTGAATTTTCAAGTTTGAAAATAGCTAACGAACAAACTTATCCTGAATAAGAACTCCTGAAGAATTGTTAGCTTTAACTAATCCTTAGCACGTAAATTGACAAACGTGCATGACGCAGTCTCCCAGGAGTAGGCCACCTTGGGACATTAATTTTAAGATTTTGTATAATTAATTAAAAATCTGACGTTGGATAAAAAAAGTTTAAGATTCAACGGCATCAGTCATAAAGATTTAGTAAAATCCGAATTTTAAAATATAAATAAATGAGATTATTCTTATATGTTTAAAAATTTAAAGTTTAATTAAAAATTTATAAAATAAAATTAATTGATTTATTATAATTTATAAGAACTTATTAATTTACAAAAACGGTTTTTAAAAACAACAATTATTAAAATAAATTGAAACAAAAAATTTAAAAGTTAAATTGATCGAACTAGTTAAAATTTTTT
Organism: Erythroxylum longipes; assembly: GCA_027563885.1. NCBI lineage: Eukaryota > Viridiplantae > Streptophyta > Magnoliopsida > Malpighiales > Erythroxylaceae > Erythroxylum > Erythroxylum longipes. The sequence goes on along the minus strand of JAOQMS010019874.1, from coordinate 10,785 downwards.
TAATCACGTTAATTTTTTTAATGACAAGATACCAAAATTGTTAGAAATACTGTTAAAATCAAAGGTTTAAAAAAAATCTAATCCATTCTTTAAAAATTTTGAACTATCCATTTTTTGGTCAAATTTTAACTTTTAATTAATCGGTCAATTTTTATAAGTTAATAAATTCTTGTAAATTAAAATAAATTAGTTAATTTTTATTTAATAATCAATAATATCATTTTCTCATATTTTAAAATTTAAATTTTATTCAATTATTATGTACCTTTTAAATTTTAAATATTTTATTTTACTTATTTATCTTCTAATCCGGTAATTTAAAAAAATGCAGTAATTGTAATTGTTTTAGGAGCTAGGATTACTGCTACCTGGGGTCAACCAAAATCTATCGAATTAGATTGACAGTATAATTCGCAATTTTAGTATTCCACATGCAAAGGTTTAAAGACCAAGTCAAATTCTTGTTATCTATCATCAGGATGGCGAGTTCAAAAAAGCAAACCAGATGATAAGATTGGGATTCCAAACTCATGTACTCAATCCAATAGCTGACTCTATCAGATTCCTGTTAAATTGGACAATCGCCGTCTTTTACAATTTATCTCGTTACACTGGTATCGTTTGTACACTTTGGCCTTATTTCTGCAACTACTGATAATCTATATTTTGACAAATTTAAAAGTATTTATCAAACCGCGTAGAAAATCATATTTGGTAATTAACTCAATCTTTTGTTTTTCAAAATACTTGTATAAGGAATGTTTTGTTCCAAAAAATTGAGAGATAAAAAGATTGTGCTTAAAAGTTATTATAAATTATAAAGAAATGAGAGGAGAGATGAAGATACAAATAGAGATATAGATAAAAATAGGAATAGAGATAGATAAGCATAAAGTGTGAATTCAATTTACTTGAACTAAAAAAATCATTTGATTTATTAAAAAATTAAACCAAATTGAAAATTTTTCTTTAACAAAGTTTTGTACTTCATGTCGGTATCATTACTTTTAAATTATTCCTTTTTAATTAAATAAAATAAGTATCATTAGATTTGATATGATATAATACAAAAACTGCTACCAAATTATTTTATATTAATAAAAAATTTCTATAATGTTACATTCAAAGATTGAATTGAGCAGGAAAGTTTCGAGTTGCATTCATTGTACTTATTAATACTTGGATTAAATTTTGTAATTAAGAAGAATTAAATTATTAACTTAAAAATATTTTTTATATTTAAATATTTTTAAACATAAAAATGTTTCTACAAATAGTTGTTACGTGTAAAAATTATTTTAAAGTTAATTTTAATAGATAAAATTATTAAAAATCTTTTTTTAGTTTTAGTTATATATAAGATAAGACTAATTTTATTAAGGGATTACATTTCATATAATTAAAAATAAGTTTTATGTTCATTAACTATTACATTTTTCCCGTTTAGTTTCTAACATTAATTTAAATAACTATTTTTTTTTATTTTGAACATAGGCAAATAGATTTTAATTTATTTAACTTTAACGATTTGACTGAAACAACTTGAAACGTAAGTATAAATTCTTACGAGAACATTCAAAGAAATACTAAGATATACTACCCATATTCTTATAAGTCTTTTTTTTATGAGTCACACTTTCATAGGTCATTTTATACATAAACATATAATAATAAACAGTTAATTTTATCAAACATCTTTAAATAAATAGTTGATGTTATCTATTGGTCAAATCAACTATATATTAATTCGTTGTTAGCTAATCGCTGATAGAATTAGCTAACAGCTATTGCAATCTGCTTATAGTCAAACAAAGCCTTTATGAACGATTTTAACTTCATTCAAAGTGCCGACATACATGAGTTTTTAATAATAATAATAATTATTATTATTGTTATTATCATCATTTTTATTGTTTTTATTATTATCATTTTATTATTATTAATCTCTTACTTATTATTATTGATATACTACTACTACTACTACTACTAATACTACTACTACTACTACTACTACTCCTACTGCTACTACTTCTCCTACTACTCCTCCTCTTCCTACTCCTCCTCCTCCTCCTCCTCCTCCTACTACTCCTACTCTTACTCCTCCTCCTCCTCCTACTGCTACTCCTACTCTTCCTCCTCCTCCTCCTCCTCCTACTACTGCTACTCCTACTGCTACTCCTCCTCCTCCTACTTCTCCTCCTCCTCCTCCTCCTCCTCCTCCTACTCCTACTCCTACTCCTACTACTACTACTTCTCCTCTACTCCTCCTCCTCCTCCTCCTCCTCCTCCTCCTACTCCTCTTCCTCCTCCTCCTACTGGTATAAGTAGATTTGGGACCGTTAACCTCAACTCGAGTTTTGGTTAGCAAAGTGGTATCAGAGCCAACTTATATCCATGACGTGCCTAGTTCGAATCCCAGCGTTGGAATATACTCCTTGACAAGGGATTGACTTAAAGGTAGCAGAAGCGTGGTGGGTATAAGTAGATTTGGAACCGTTAACCTCAACTCGAGTTTTGGTTAGCAATGCTATTCCTAATGCTACTCCTACTCCTACTCCTCCTCCTACTACTTCTCCTCCTCCACCTCCTCCTCCTCCTACTACTCCTACTCCTACTCCTCCTCCTCCTCCTCCTCCTCCTCCTCCTCCTACTACTACTACTACTATTATTACTACTACCACTACTACCACTACTCCTACTCCTACTCCTGCTACTGCTACTACTACTACTACTACTACTAATTACTCCTCCTCCTCCTCCTCCTCCTACTAATTTATTTTATTACTCATTTTTATAATTTTACTACTACTATAATTTTGTTATTTATTTTATTACTCATTTTTATAATTTTATTTTTAAACATTTATTTATTTATTTTATTACTAATATCTCATTTATTTATCTTTAATGATTATTAATTTATTATGCGTGTATATATATATTTAATGTAAGTATATCGAAAACAATGTCTACTAATTAGGAGTGAAGCTTCATGCTACTAGACCTCTCTACTAAGGATGTCACTTTTAGCCCGATTAGACCCGATTTTGGCTCGAATTAACTAAACTACGACCTAAGATAATGCCCAACCTAGCCACAGGCCCAACCGAACGACAAAAATGATGTCGTTTTGTAATTTTTCTTGACATCCCTACTCTCTACACTCCACTATTGTTCTATAAACATTTAGGTGTAGCACATCCTTAACAGCAAAATACTACTAATCTCTTAATTTTCAGCCCGGCTGTTGACATCCCGACTCCGTCGACTCCACTATTGTTCTATAAACATTTATGTGTAGTACATCCTTAGCAACCAAATACTAGTAATCTCCTAATTTTCTGTGTGTCCAATTATACAAGAAATTAGAAAAAGACACAAAATCATTAAAAGAGATTCTTCTTCGGATTATAATGTTTTTCACGATCAATTGCATCACAAATTGTCAATCTATTGATAGAATTAAGGTTAGAACTTACTTTTAACAACTTAATGTCTCTAAGAAATTTTCCCTTTCGATTTCCAAATTGTATGGAATCTGACCAAGCACATTCATAGTCTTGAAAACCAAACTTTTTTTTCTTATCGATGCCTAAATAAGCAGATAGAAAAAGTAAAAGCAATTTTCACTTTTGCATTTACTTGTCCATGAATCTATGAACAAAGTTTATATAAAATTACAAACGAGTAAAATGTTTTAACTTTAAAGTTTACAAGAAAATATAAAATATGCTCTGATATTTCGAAACGTTCAAATTAAATCTCAATATTTTCAAATCATTCAAAGCAGAACTTAAGTTAGTGCAAAATTTAACGAAGTTAACTTCCTATTAGTTAAATATCACATAATATTAACGTGATATTTCTTTTTTATTTTTAAATAAAAAGTGAATCTTATAGTTATTTGACAAGCTAGACTTACTACCTAAATTATAAAAACACAGTCCTCATTATCACGTGACAAGTAAGATTTATTGTCTAAAATATATAAACAATGACACCCGATCATACGTTACAATGGGATCACTTTTTGAATAATTTTAAAAAATTAATTAGGTGACATTATGAATAACTTTTATTTAAAAAGTATAAAAATAATATTATGCCAATATTATTATGACATTTAACTAACAGGAATTTAATTCCGTCAAATTTTGTCTATTTAGGATTTATTCGTTTTGAAAATGTTAAGTTTAATTAAAATAATAAGGTTCAAATTATATTCTAGTTCAATTGGAACACTTCGAAATAATAAGGTTCAAATTGTATTCTATTATAAATGCTAAGTTTCAAAATGCAAATGCAAGTGGAGTAATTTACATATTTTAGAATCTCGTCTTCTTCACATAACCAAACCAAACTAAACCAAACATACCCAAATTCCCACCTAAGCAGGGTCGTCTTCGTCACATAATTGTTGATAATTACACTTATCAAATTCATTAACTTTTCTTCTTTTTTTGACTTTCTTAGCACGCATGCAGCTCAATATACATAAAAATTTAACAAAACCTTGAAAAGCAAGTGCCCAGCCGCCAAATTTCAGGCATCAATAATTGACCTTATCTTGTAGGATCACGTGAAGTTCTTCTAAAAGTTGCAAAAAAAATTATATGCATTCACTTCTCCCTAGACTGATCTTTTAATTATTTTCATATTAAATATATGAGGAAAGGTACAAGCAGATCGAGAACAGGCTTTGTCTCGTTTATTATCAGTATCATTTTCATAGCAATTAGCTATTATACTAATCATAAGTTCAGAATCTGAAGATACTTATGGAGATCCAAGCAATTGGTTCCACCATACTGTCCTTACTTTTCCTGTTAGGAATGTTTCAGCTCCCAGTTTCCTTTCCTTTAATTGCTGGAATTGTAACCGATAGAGAGTCCTTGCTTGCTTTCAAGGCCCAAATTACCAACGATGCTATTGGAAAACTAAGCTCCTGGAATGAATCCTCCCATTTCTGCAAGTGGTCAGGTGTTATATGCGGAGTTAGACATCAGAGGGTCGTCGAGCTCGACCTACACGACGGCCAACTTGTTGGCAGTTTATCCCCCTACGTTGGGAACTTGAGTTTTCTAAGGATCATAAACCTGAGTAACAACAGTTTAGGCCATAGTATCCCACCAGAAATAGGCCGTCTCTTTAGGCTGCGAGTGTTGGACTTTAGCTCCAATATGTTCAGTGGCGAAATCCCAGTCAACATTTCTGGCTGCATTAATCTACTGAAACTTAACGTCAGCTACAACAATCTTGACGGTGAACTTCCGGCAGAGCTTGGGTCATTGTCGAAACTGCAGCTACTTGTTTTCAGCAGGAACAATTTGGTTGGTCAGATGCCATCTTCTTTCGGAAATCTTTCATCACTTGAGATGATTTATGGAACAAGAAACAATTTGGTGGGAAATATTCCTGAGACTGTCAAAAACTTGAACAAACTACAAGAGTTTGCATTTGGTGCCAATAATCTTACCGGTACGGTTCCTCCTTCTATATACAATATCTCTTCTCTTACTCTTTTGTCTCTGCCTGTTAATCAGCTTCATGGTACCCTTCCACCGGACTTAGGCTTGACTCTGCCAAACCTTGAAATCCTTAAATTCCACACCAACCGATTTAGTGGACCTGTGCCCCCATCAATTTCCAATGCCTCAAATCTTGTTGAGCTTAGTATATCGCGGAACAACTTCACTGGAAAAGTGCCCACTTTATCAAGGTTGCACAAGCTGCAGCTGGTGGCTATCGATGAAAATATGCTTGGATATGGTGAAGACAATGACTTGAATTTCCTGTACACCTTAGCCAATAAAACTAATCTGCAATATGTGGTTATTAGTGACAACAATTTGGGAGGAGAGTTACCTGAATTATTAAGCAACTTCTCAACCAAGCTAAAAAAAATAGGTTTTGGAAGAAATCAAATCCGTGGAACTATACCAACCGAGATTGGAAATCTGGTCAACCTGGTTGCTTTGGGTTTAGAGACGAATCAATTAACAGGCAACATACCAAGTTCAGTAGGAAAATTGCAAAGTTTGGGTTCTTTATTTCTCAATGGAAACAAACTCTCAGGGACAATCCCATCTTCTATAGGGAATATGACTTCACTAGGAAGAGTAAACTTAAGGCTAAATCATTTGCAGGGAAGCATTCCATCTAGTCTCGGCAATTGCAGACAATTACTATCTCTGGCTTTTTCACAAAACAATCTAACTGGTTCCATACCCAAAGAATTGCTTAGCATTTCTTCCTTAGCAATGTATTTAGTTCTAGCTGAAAATGAATTGATGGGTTCTCTACCCTATGAAGTTGGCCAGTTGGTGAATCTTGGAGCCATTGATGTTTCCAAAAATAAGCTATCTGGTGAAATTCCAGGAACTCTTGGCAATTGTGAAGTTCTAGAAAGTTTGCACTTGGAGGAGAACTTTTTTCAAGGGACCATCCCTAGCTCTTTGAGTTCTTTGAGAGCAATATCTGATCTTAATCTCTCACACAACAACCTGAGTGGCCAAATTCCCAGGTTTTTGATGGACCTCAAGCTGGAATATCTGGATTTGTCTTACAATGACCTTGAAGGTGAGGTTCCTGTACAAGGAATCTTTAAGAATGCAAGTGCCACTTCAATCATGGGAAACAGACAGCTCTGTGGAGGAATACCGGAACTCAACCTACCAAGATGCTCTGCCACCAACACAGCAAAGTCAAAATCTTCTTCCAAATTGAAGTTAATAGCCTCTATATCTTCTGGGATTCTCGGAGCAACCCTTTTGATCTCTGCTTTACTGTTCTGTTATTTGCAAAAGAAGACAAGAACAAGTACGCCGATCTGTCAATCTACATTCACTGACCCTTTTCTGCAGGTGACATATGAAGATCTACTGAAAGCAACTAATGGGTTCTCTTCAGAAAATTTGATCGGTATAGGCAGTTTTGGATCTGTATACCGAGGAGTTCTTGAACCAGGTGGAATTGTTGTAGCAGTGAAAGTACTCAATCTTATCCATGTTGGAGCTTCAAGAAGTTTCATGGCAGAGTGTGAAGCCCTGAAGAACATCAGGCATAGAAATCTTGTAAAATTATTAACTGTGTGTTCGAGTATTGATTTCCAGGGAAGAGATTTTAAAGCCCTAGTATACGAGCTCATGGTTAATGGGAGTTTAGAAATGTGGTTGCACCCCACTGATCAGCTAAAGAGTTGGAATCTTTATCAGAGGTTAAGCATTGCAATTGATGTGGCAAATGCCCTTGACTATTTACACAACCATAGCCAAATGCGTATAATCCACTGTGATCTGAAGCCAAACAACATTCTTTTGGATGGAAACATGACTGCTCGTGTTGGAGATTTTGGATTAGCAAGAGTCTTGTCAGAAGACTCCGAACGGTTACTTTCAAACAAATCAAACCAGAGCAGCTCCATAGGCATAAGAGGCACCATTGGATATGCCCCCCCAGGTAATGTGTCCGATGATGTTTCTCGATATTTTACTTTGTTCCATATTAAAGAACATTCATTTGTCGAACTGTAGAATATGGAATGGGCTCTGAGGTGACAACTTATGGTGACGTGTACAGCTATGGAATCATGTTGTTGGAGATGTTCACAGGAAAGAGGCCAACAGATGCTATGTTTAAAGATGGATTGAACCTTCACAGCTTTGTTCAAATGGCTTTGTCTGTCAGAGTGGTGGAAGTTATTGATCCAATACTTTTGCAAGATGGGGATCAATCAGAGAGTGGAAACTCACAAACCCTCGAGTGTGTGACATCAATTTTCGAAGTTGGGTTGGCTTGTTCTGCAGAATTTCCCAGAGAGCGGATAGATATTAGTAGTGCCGCTGCTGAATTGCAACGAATCAGGGACATTCTTAAAAAATCTGGGATTCATCCTTCATGAAATCATCTTCCTACCACAAGGTGAAGAGACCTTTTCAAATAAAAACTAAAGACTATGTATAAAGAATATGTAAACAGTATCATAGTTCTTGAATAGCAAACAAAATAGAATCTCGTGCCCTTGAACAAGGCATTACAAAAGGGTTTTATCATAACCAAGGTATTGCAACTTCAACGATCTTCAGAACAAAGTTATCTTTACCAAAGGGTAAGATATTGAACATAAAATTCATCATTTTTGTCAAAAAAAATGCCAACAAAAGATGAAAACACAACAATGTTCTTACACTGTTCCAGTGAATCCAGGAGTATTTCAACTTTTGAACAAGGCATTACAAAAGGGTTTTATCATAACCAAGGTATTGCAACTTCAACGATCTGCAGAACAAAGTTGTCTTTACCAAAGGGTAAGATATTGAACATAAAATTCATCATTTTTGTCAAAAAAATGTCAACAAAAGATGAAAACACAACAATGTTCTTACGCTGTTCCAGTGAATCCAGGAGTATTTCAACTTTTGCAATCTGATCCTCTTCATTCTTCATGGACGGACTCTCGTTAGTTTTATCAAACGAATCATGCTTCTAGACCTTGATTTCTACTGAATCTGTTATCATCTCTCGTAATTTATGAATTAGGGATGGATGATCATGTAACTTTTTTAGAAAATGTCATGACGAGTTGAAAGAAGGAAGGCGAAAACGATGTCGTCTCATAAGGGGAATTATTAGCCAGAAGTAACCAGTCGTGTAAATACTAAATAGTTGATTTCATGAGTAAAACACTAAAAATAGGATTAGAAAATCTACGTTACAAAATTGTCTGAATTTTTTATTTTAATTAATTTTCAAAACTCTGAAACTCAAGTTAAAATCATTAATTTTTTATGTAATTAATAAATTAAAATTATTATTATTAATTAATGAATCATAATGACCCACCTAATTTTAAAAAAAAACTATTTTCTCAAGTTATAAACCCTAAATTTCTTTTTTGAAATAAATAATCCTTGCAAAAGACTTAAAGTATCATCACATCATTAATAAGCTTTTTTAATGATTAAAAACTTAATCGGTTCAATAGATTTAAGTGTAAAAGTTTTGATTTGACTAACTTTTTAATTCAGTTTTTAATATTTTAGTTTAATTTATTTTAATGAGTTTTATTATTAAAAACCGATCAATTTATTAATTAATCAATCAGTTTACTAAATTAATCAATTTTATAAATTAAAATTAAACAACTAATTTTTATTTAACATTATTTCTTTTCAATTAAACTTTAAATTCTTCAATACTAAGCATAATCTTCTTCAATCATATTTCGAAAATTTTAATCTTATTCAATCTTTAATTAGTTTTAAGAGGGTCTAATACTGATTAGACCTTTTGAATCTTAAATTTTTATTTTTTCAGATTTAACTTCTAGTTTGAATTTTAAAAAATTGCTTATAAATTTTACAATTTGAAAAAGGTTTTATTTTTTAAAAAACAAAAATAATAACAACGACTTAAAAAAAATCTCTCTAAATGCAAGGCCCAGGGAGGTCTAGTGTACACAACATTACCCTTAAATATTAGAAAAACTGTTCCCAAATGACTCACAGAAAATAGAAAAAGAACAATAAAACAAATAAATGACTAAATAAAAAGAAAGTGAATATAAAAATAAAGTAATAAAAAATAGCAGCATTAGTGGTAGCAATAATAATAATAATAAGGAGAAGGAGGAGGAGGAGGAGGAGGAGATTAATAATAATAATAATAAAACAATAAAAATGATGATAGTAATAATAATAAGTAGGAAACCAATAAGAAGAAAATTAATTTAAATTATTACTATTATTATTAATATGATGATTACATCATCAACATAATAATAAAATTACTAAACCAAGTTAAAAGCTTAGGCTAAATTTCTAAGAGGTAAGTGTTGTCTATTATAAAATTAGGCTAACTTCCAATAAATGACATGGATCTTTTTAAGAGGAATCATTTATCTATATCTTCGTACGTCAAAATTTTATATTACAGGTCATATTCTCGGTAAATTCCAGCATAGCTATATTATTCTTGATCACCTCCTTCACCCCGCCCCATACCCCTTCTTAGGCCTTCTTCTTCTCCTTTTATAGTCTCTAAGTTCAATCTTCTTGCATCTCCTCACAGGAGTATCTGAGTGTCTCATTTTAACATGTCTAAACTACAATCTTGTCACTCTTAATTTTTTAATAATATTAGCTACCTTTAATTGACTCGTCGCTATTACATTCCTGTACTTATATCTTTTAATAAGATTGTGCATTTGTACGATTTATGGAGGAAAATAATTTCTGATGCATTATTGCCCTCAACAATATACAGTATATATAAGAAACGTGTGAGCTATTCCTTGCTAACTAATTCCCTTAATGGGCTCCTAGTGATACGCCTATAAAGACTCTTGCCAGCTATACATATATTCTGTCGTATTTACAAATATCCTCTAGATTAAATCTCCTATATTTCCTTCCTATATTGACCATTAACGAAATATGAACAGTATTGTCCTATACTCCCCCTCAAGTTGGAGCATGGATATTCCGAATGCCCAACTTGTGAATAATATAGTCAAACTGATGTTTGCCAAATGCTTTTGTCAAGATATCTGCAAGTTGTTCCGTAGTACGCACAAAGAAGGTAGCAATATTTCGAGACTGGATTTCGTCCCGAACGAAATGACAATCAACCTCTGTAACACCCCATTACCTTAGGGTACGCACCGGGACGCCCGTAGGTCATTCCGATACATATCCTAAGATAAGGGAGGGCTACGTGCGATCACTACAATACTCCACATGGCATCATATCAATTGAATAATTAAAGCAATAATTGTAAAATTACAA
>JAOQMS010019835.1:0-15825 GCA_027563885.1 Erythroxylum longipes | reverse complement strand
CCAGTCATGTTATTAAGTACATGACTGGGTATGACAATGCACCAGGTATTGTAATATTATATACTAACATCCCACCCCTATGTGATTGATGGGTTAATACATCAATGTTGCAAAGGGACAAGCATATGATGTACCACAATTGATAATATAGTAACATAAAGTATGTAACATAGGTGTAGTGTTACTTAGGTTACACTTAAGTAACATTTATTAATATGTGATATTTTGTAATCCAAGTACTTATTGTGTTTATATGTGGATATTATGTACTAGTTGAGTACGAGAGTGGATATGTTATCCTCATAGTGTAATAATTATATTGGGGTCATAGTGGCAATAGTGGTTTATGTTATCATCTAATCCATATAGGGTATTCATATCCATGGGTACTATATCAATATCACTTATATCATAAACCATGTATGTACATGTCATAGTGCAAATTGGATACAGTTACACCCACATACTTACCATGTTAGTATGTGGGTGTTAGATAACCCCTAAGGTATACATACTGTGCAGTATGTAGCCATGGTGCTATATCTGCCATTAATTCAAAGGGCAGATATATGGTAACTTGTGGTTAGATAGCCTACAATACCTACCAGGTATATCCCATATCTATGGGTATTTGGTCCTAGATGAGCAATTAATATAGAGGTCAGTCACTTATAATTAGGTACCGACTAGGTATGTATATAATTATAGCATTGCTTAAACATGGATGTGAATATAGTACCATATTAGTGCCCCATTTTCAGGCTGGGGTTTTTATGGTTACCATGCCATAAATGTAATTCTTTGGTTATAATTAGGAGAAGGAAGCTCATAAGTCACCATATCTCAAAAAGATTAGGTAGCATCTTTCCTGCTAGTCAACAGTCCTTGAGGCATTTATATGAGCAGAATTAGATATTTAATTCTATAGATATAATTATAGCAATACATGTTGATATGTCCATTTATGGTGTATAGGATTTACGCGATTGATCACATACTAATTATGGCAGCTTACAATCACATAGTAGACAAGTACTATGTCTATCCAAAACATACAGATTGAATGGTACAATATCAACTATATTTTGGAACATGGTAGAGACCATATGGATGTAAATATCATGTAATTGCTGAGCCTAGAATATGTCACATTACTACATATCTATTAATATGTCTATATTAATGAGATGCAAATGATGAAGCTCTTATACTAATACATATAAATATGGTGATGTGAGTGTAAATTGATGACAAGTGGTACCATAGGTCAAAGATCATTAATACCCAGTGTGTTTATAGAATGCATACCACCTTTGACCTATGGTATCACATGTACAGTGGGTCATCCCCACATTACTTATGTCAGAGCCCTAATCTTTGAAGATGGCTTATACACCACATTAAATGATCACAATATTAGTAGCAGTACATTGTTAACCTATCTTCATCATGAAGTTGTATATGCTAGCAATCATGTACCACTTTGGATATGATGGTATTATACATGTATTGTCATTGGGGATTAATACATGCTATTGACTTCAAAGTTACATAGGGAGTATTCTAGTATATGTTAGTATACCACATCATGCATCTCAATAGATAATTGGTTATTGGAGTGCACCATATTATCCACATACTATATTCTTATGCATATGTCCATCATTTAATGTGGGTTAGGGTACTGCACTATGATTGCATAACATATCACCATATAGGAGGTGGATACAGTTATATGCCTATAACAATATATATTTCCACCCTAGAATAGTAGGTATAATTATAGTGGGTTAGATATATTAATGCAGTATATGGTCAGTATTTTACCTTCTCACTAATCCATCCAAGCCTGTTTAAGCCCTTACCATATACAACACACATAGTATGTACGACATGACCCAATACAAGAGTGTAAATGTCCAATGATATTATTTGGGATTGTATAACATACTTTTCTGGCAACATTGAAGAACCTTGGGTATATTACGTAGGTGGGTGACACCTATAAAATATGCAGTATAGTGAGAAGGTACATGTGTGGTAGCATGTATCATTTACATACACTATATACCTATATAGGGTATACACAATTGTGTTGCCCTAGTGATTATAATATGGGCAGAATAATTAGTTTATGATATCAATGTAGATTTGGTTATTATCTCTCCAAATAAGGTAAAATACTGACCATGCTAAAGTGTACATTCCTTGTATTCCGCACATGTACCACTATAAAATGTACATACTGTTATGAAGGTTACCTATGTACAATTACAAGAGTAATACTCAACATTAACATAGGTTGATGTATATACTACAATACAACACTCCATAATGAGCACCCATATTGTTAGGTATACCTGTTGCCAGATGCAATACTATTTTGCATCTAGATATTTGTACATTGCTCAGAGTAGTGTCATGGTACTATTAGATATGCATACCCAATTAGCACTGCACAAAGTATAATAGACATATAGCATGATTTATATTCTATAACCCATAAAATATATGTGTACCGTAAATAGTCAATTACCTTCATGTCAAATTGCAATAGATATATATTGTAAAGTTATTGGTACCACTACATATTACCGTACTCGCCAAGGTGTGCCGTATTATTATAACAGCATAAATAAGGTTTACACATAGTGTGGCAATGAAATTAATACCAATACCAATACAATATATTTGGTTGTTAAAATATGTACACCTGCAATTATTATATTGGTGTAACTCATTTGTAGTCTGATATGACATTAGTTACCATAACACTGTCCCCCACCAAACTCAATTGTGGGAATAACAACCTAAATATGTCTTGCCCCTATAGACAAAGGCACAGAACTTATTATTTACCCTATATAGGTACCTAAGACATATGCATTAGTATTTTATCTAACCTATATGTCATGGTTGTGTTACAATGTTTATCCTTCGTAATAATACTATACACCACATCATCTGATGGGCAGTTCATGGCAATGGTAAAACCAGCTGACTTTGTGCATATATATGATGCAAAGAATGGGTTTGACAAAGAGCAGGAGATCGATTTTTTTGGGGAGATCTTTGGTGTGTCTCTTAGTCAACAAGATTTGTTTTTTCTTCACCTAATTAATATTAATGTTCAATCACTAATTTATAATTAGAGAATACTTATATTTTAATCTTTAAAAATGTGTCTCTAGTGAATTCCACTTAGATATGAACAATTGTATACATTATAATGTATTAAAATTATGACATATATATGTCTTATACAAATTTAAGCCCTTTTTTAAGTCAATGGTTATTGGTTAAAATTCAATAACCACGTGCATAATGTATATGGGCCATATGTCTTATACCCATATGTGTCCTAAGTAATGCTTTATAGTTATACTCGTAAACGTGTATACTAGCATTTAGCCAGAACTTATAAGACAATCCACTTATGGTTTGCTATATTACCCTTAGGTCAAAGGCACTCATATAACCTGTAGTGTTACATTGCCATACCTGCTTTCATGATCACACTATTGGTTGGTACATAGGTAATGAAAACATAGATGCACTCATATATTTCCTATCTGATTAGTATCTTAACACATAGTTTTTATTCTCATTTGGTGTCTAAAATGTCTAACTTATCTTGTGGTGTGCTTTTCATGTACATTTGGACTTGAAATGAAGAATATGAGCTAAAAGAAGCCTATTTAGCACAAATGGAGTTCATATTTGGAACGAGGAGGTAGAAAACAGTAAGAATGGATAAAAGTTGCAGGAATCCTAATCCAACTAGGATTTGGTTTCCGACTTACACTAGGAATCATCCTACTTCATCTACGATTTCCTACTTTGGCGAATTATGGAAAAACGAGATTTCGACAGCAACAATCATTGATGGACGAGTAATCCTAGTCTGACTTGGATTATGAATCCTACCTTGACTAGGAATCCTAGTTCCATAAGGATTCTTTTTCTGAAGCGCAAATGGATATTTGTCAATGCAAATAGTTTCGTCAATGAAATTTCTAACACGACAACAAGTTTCGAAGGCGTTTGGATTGTGATCCATGTGTGATGACGTGTCAACCATTTATTGGACTATATGTGCATGTGTGGACCCTCCATGCTACTTGGCATCCACCTAGGCATCCACACAAGCTTCTTCGCCACATGGAAGATGCATCTAAAAGCTTCCATACCAATCTAATCTTATCTACTCCAAGAAGTTCAAAACCTTTATGGATTCATCTTCTCCTTATTCTCCATGAAGTCCAAATCCTTTATGGATTCCTCCTCCTTAGTTAGTATTCTACAAGGACTAGACTTCCTCTCTCATGAATAATATAAATAGGACATAGTAGCTCTTTATTTAAAAGACACGATTTTTTTTTACTATTCTCAGGTACTGTTCGCTACTGGTCACGTGAACAGTAGTTCTTTATTCTCTTCATCTTTTCTTCTTTACATAACAATTATGGTTTTATTTTCAAGATATGCAAGGCTAATAATTCTGTGTCAATTGTAAAAGTAAGTAACTTTGAACTTCTTTTAATTCCATGAGAGTTTGAACTTCATAATCTTATGTTTTGTAAGTTGTTCATGTGTTTATGTTCTTGCTCTTGAATGCCGAAGCATGTTTGATTAATTAAAGTCTGGAATTTGATTGATCTTGCCTGATTTGAATGCTAAAATTGGTTGATTATATGCGTGTCCTATAATTAATAGATGGAGTACCAATAACTTGTTAAGGTGCATGCTAGTTTTGATCCTAATAAGTTAGGAACTTAAACTTTAATCTTGTTCAATGCATGCTAGTTTTGCTTGATTGATTAAGATCCTTAAGCCATAATAATGCTCTTAATGCTTTTGCTTGATTGTTAGATTGCCTGCTAGTTTTAAATCTCTTTCTTGCAAAAGGATTTGTTTGCTTGTTATTCGAGGGACAAGTTAATTAGGTGGATCCATGAACACATGCACATAACACGTGATTAATCTGTTGAATCTTGATGATTGGAATAAATTGAAGGTCTTAGTGAACCCTTTAACCATTGAATTTCTCTTAATAATTGATTTCAAATTTCTTACTTGTTTTCATTTGATTTAGACCTTTATTAGCATTAGTTATTTAGTTTATTTAATTAGTTGTTTCAAGTTAATTTCACATACCTAAAAAAACCCCTAAAACCATGAATATGAGTGTGTTTTCTCTTCTCACCCCTTTTTTCCGGCTTTTGTTAGTTTTGATTATTAGTGAGTGCTTTGCATATTAGTTCTTTTTAGTTAATTGGCATGTATTTAGGTCTTCTTAATAGTATTATTAAGTGTGTGCTTATTTAATTATTAGTTTAGTGTCTAATTTCGCACCCGTGCCTTTTCTTTCTTGAATTTAGTAGATTTTTGTATTTTAATTGAGAGTTGAATAATCAAATTGCTTGCTTGATGTGAGTTAGTTGCATATTTTATAGTTCTCTATTGGAATGATACTCTACTTGTCCATACTACTATGTTAGCTTTTAGGGTTTAATTTGGAGGCATAACGACACCTTACCAAACATAAACAATCACCACATGTAACACTAATGTAGTTACCATTGCTTTTAACTCATAAGGTTGTACTACCTCTTTGCCTATCAATGTTTGGATGTGATACCTATTACCAAACTAGAATCTTAAATGTTTATAACATGGTATAAACATGAAGATAGCCTATAATCTTAGCGGATCAGTGATGGGAGATGGTTACCATTAGCCAAATCTTTCATCTCTCAAGTCAACCTTCTTTACCATGTAATAAAGTTCCCTCATGTGTTAACAATATCCCTAATAACCAAACCAAACCAAACATACCCAAATTCCCGCCTAAGCAGGGTATAGGGAGGGTAATATATACACAGTCATGCCCGCATCTCCGATGGAGATACAGAGACTGTTTCCTGATAGACCCCTGGCTAAGGTAAGAACAAAAACAAATAACAACAAACAAATCAACACAAACAAACCACAAACAAACAAACACACACAAGTAACAAAAACAAACACAAGAACAAACCCAAAAAACAAAAAACAAACAGATCAGACCAATGCAAGTACATCATTGTATAAGTATAACAATATATGTATATGCATGGGGACTATAACCTATAGAATGCACATGAAATTGAGGATATATACATACATGAAGATGTAAATATGTGAGAGGCATTAGCAGAGATAAGTAAAAATTGAAATGAAGAAATTAACATAATAAAATACCAAGAAAATAAAATAAAGACCAATAAAATAAAAGTACACTAGGTACATAATATATACAATTACATGCATATTTATATACACATACACTTCCTATATGGCCTATTCCTGATCTAACGTCTATGATCTATTATAGCAGAGGTAAAACCTAGTCATCTCGTATAGGAGACTCTAATTCTACCCTAAACGTTTTCTACTTATCCTAGGCAGATATTTATTAGCCAATGTATGATATGTCACATCGAGTTGCTTAACAAATATTTGCAATACCATACACTTCGCTTGTAAGAAGAAGACCATTAACATAAATGAAATAGGACTTCATACTCATTGTATGGTGTACCATAACATCCTAAGTTTATGTCATGTTCCATAACAGGCATGACTAATATGACAAGCCCATATTAGCAAACCTATGAAATGGTTTGCATAAATCAACTAGCTCACCACTTCAATAAAACCATAAATGGGCATCGGTTATATGACACATAACTATTAAATTTCAACGTTCAATCACCCAATTCATACATGCTAAGTCATTCATTTATTTGTCGGTGCACACTATTATTACATACCAAACAATGTATCTTATATTCCTTAAATTATATTTATCATTATAATTCCATTAATTACCCACATCATGCATCTCAATAGATATACTGTTAGAATTATAGTGTTGTCAAACATGACTGACATTGACTATGAGGGGGTACAAATTGGATTTCATGGTTGTGTCAAGCAAGATGATGGATATCAAAAAAACCTATATATGTAACTTCATCCACCACTAGTTTTTCATTCTCCATCACTGTCATGGTACAACATGAATTGAAAACCAATCTTAGTAAAACATGAATTGCCAATGAAACAAACAGATAACATACCCTCCAATATGGTGAACTTGACATTTAGTGTCATGGTATCCTGATAACTATATTCTTGCCACAAGGCTTACATCAGGAGATGGTATATAACATTATTGTAGATGTCATGATACCAAGCAAGAGTTCTCTCTTGAACTATCATGAATTGAAATCAACCAAATTTTGTCATGATAGTTAATTTAATAGTATTATAATCAACATTATGTAATTATAGGGTAACTAAATGTATATGATCCTGCAGTGGTAACAAAATATATTATAAAACATCTTACCCATCATGATTTCCAACCCAATGAAGGAGTATGTGGCACAAGGGTATACATTACACATTGTTTCTTTTGATGTCACTTGTTTGTTTCAATTTCTTGTGTTTAGTTCACTTATTTGATGGTTGATTTGTCAACAATATAAGGTAATAGTATATAATGCTGATCTTGCAGTTTTCTATAGCCACATATAAGCACTTTGTGATATGATCATAATGAAGATATCTACCCATATACATACACACATTATAGTAATATCACAATAACTATTATATAGATTGCCAGTGGAGTGAAAATGTTATCTACCCACTGTACATTTAGATAGGGCTTAAATGTACATACCCCCATGATAGTAGTCATGTGGGTACTATTGAGGTGCAACCCTTATAATGTGGTACACATATAATTGGAGTACGTAGATGTATACATAATATATGTAACTTGGTTCATATACTAAGTGATATCACAACCACCCTTACATATGGTTATACCACAAAAAGAGCACAATTAATGGAGGATGTGTTGGCAAGTGAGTATAAATTCACTATAACATGCATTATCCCATATATGCATGTTGTGTTATATATATGAGAGTTAATTGTGTATCAATACATAGGGTTATATGTACACCAGTCTTGTAGGTAGTACCTTATAGTATTAATTACCATGTATAGGTTATGTAACCTATAACCAGTATATACACAACCTAGTCTAATATGGTACACTATTATGCCACCCTTTACTCCAACATACCATACACATCATGATAAGTTATGTAATAGGTATATCTGATGCATATCCTTAATGCTCTCAACCTGTAGGGTTGGTATATCTGTTATTCTGGTTATTGTGGTATACCTAGTACCATCCAATTTTAAGGTATCCATGCACTCAAATATAATTTTTAATGCACAATAACATTTTAATGCACACATATCAACACATGATACCCTACTATGCATAAATGTCACCATAAGTACATTGGTACAGATATCATCCATTGATGCATCCTATATGTGTATTTGAGTATACATTTAGTTTTACTAATTGTAGTCATATTGTCTGATATATGGGAATTTATTATGTACACTAATGTATATGGGGTATCATGGTATGCATGTAATAGTGATGTTACATGGGTACTTACCTCTCCCATAAAACATATGGACTAATACTTAAATAGGGTACATAATAAGTTCTGTGCCTTTGAATAGTCTGGAAATTGAATATATGTTACAATAGTGGTTGGTTATATCAATTCCTATTACAAATACAAGGTTGTAACCAACAAAGGTGTATGGATATGGTGATGACACATCAGATCATACCCCATGGTATGTTAATGCAATCAACCTTCTATGGTTTGGTAATGTCCATTGTAAGTGTATGGTTGTATTCTATATTAGTATCTTACATAGCCAATTTAATTTATACTATAGTAACAGGGCATAGTAGTGATCAGGTTATGACATTGGACCCACTAACTCATATATTATTAACACAATCCACATACCTTCTAATGATGAGTGGACGGTGTTATAACATAAGATATTTAATGTAAACCATAGTCTTATTATAAGGAAAATGTCATAATGACATTACATTATACATAACATAGTAATAAATTACATACATATAATTTTACAACTGGCTATGTATCATATGTAACCTAAGTGTGGTATTAGTACTAATGGGGTATGCTATACCATTTTGATGGTTATATTGTAACCAACCACAGATACTATAGCCCATATACTCAAATAATGTATAGCATACAAAAGTTTTGTGTGGTATGTACTCATATACCTTTGAGCATATGACATTAAATGGTACAGGCCATGTGTCCTATATAAAATTATACAACCAAGGATATCATATAGACTGTATTGGTGCATTTACCCTATATACATGTACATCCATACCTGGTATACCATGCATGTATAGTACAATTTTATATATGTAACAATGAATGGATACCTGATTGATTAAGACGGGTTGTTTTATAATATCCATATTTGTTCAAACTAGTCAAATCCTTTGATTTCTAACCGGACCAAGTCGGGCTCATTTATTTATCATATCTAATTAACTTGTAGCTGATGGTATAATAATGTAAGTATTATAAGGTAATGTGAATATGTGATGGCATGGATTAGTATCATGACCATGTATAATAAGACATATGCCAAGAGAACCCTTAATGTTCTCTATCACATGAAAATTGGTTGCAAATGTATACCCACATATTAGTATGTTACTTGCATTGGGGAGTACATATGATACCAGTGTGGTCTATTTGTATTTATACCCTGTACCCAATAATATACTATGTCCTTTATGGTATTACTACAATTACTTGCATTGCAGAGTACATGTATGATACTATTGCCAAACACTCTTTATGTGGATGTCTATTGGTATAAAGTGATATGGTGTCATACAACACATGTGATGGCCAAAATATATGTGCAGGGGACTGATACCTATCCCATGGTATGAGCACTCAAATACCCTATGAGAGATGTATGATACAAATATCATAATTATTTGGAATATATTTTTAAGGTAACTTGATGTGTGGTATGCAATTACATGCACCCATGATATGTCATAATATTACTCATGTCCTATTATAGGCCTAACATTACCAACATATATAGATGGCCCCAAAGTATAGAGACCTTAGTCCATATTTTGGTAAGTTACACTTATATAGCCATTACTTCCCATTATAGTAGATATGCCACCCACATATTATTATAGGAAGTATGGACCTATGAGATATAGTACCTTATCTCATAGGTCCATACTACGAGATAAGGTACTATATTGGCTAACATTATTGCAATGTTAGCCAATATACTATCTAACGTATGGTACCATATGCAAATTGATACTCTCCATTGATTACTACAATGTCTCCACTTACCTTATATGGGATCCCATTATGATGGGCTATAGTTATCTATAGTACCCATTTATCAGTTAGCTAGGTTTAGACTAGGCATTAATGTGCAACAGAGGCTATGTACCACATGCTATATAATGTGGCGGACCATTATGGAGTGTTGTACTGTAGTATATACATCAACACCCCTTGGGGGTGCTATATGTATGCTATAATCTTAGATATTACCATATGGGATATACAACATTATGTATTATAACAACATTAATATAACTTTTGATCTTCATCCCAATTCACATATGAGATAGTTACCCATGCATATCCAATGGGTAACATACTAAATAGGTTAGCAAGCCATTGTGTACATTGTAATGACACACTATGGATTTAAATGGGATGTTACTTGAGTGATCACATAATATCCTTGGAGTGAAATAGGTACAGGCACACAACCTACATCTTAAGTATTTTATATGTATGCCAATGTAACACTTATTTAGTTGTACAATTATATATATTGTATAAATGTATGTGATCCATTCAGATCCTTCATTATCTAAATGGATCACACTTTGTGGTCTATGTGATCACTCAAGTGTGTGATGTGTATAAATTTCGTAAGTATTGTATAATATCATAATTACCAGTCCACTCTGTATATGTCCTAGTTTAACTATGAGACCTACATACATGTACAACATAGATACTAGTACAAGGGTATATATTATGTATAGTGTCTAAATGGTATCAAAGTATGTCCTATTAAATATAACACCACCATGTAAGGGGTGTATACCATATTCAAGAATATCATGGCAATATCTCAATTTCTTAATAGATAAGAATAGTCGTAGGAGCATACATGCCTATTATCACTTTATATTGCTATACTATAGTGCACTTGTTATGGTATGATACATCTCATAAAGTGATCTTCTATGGTATACATACATGGTGCCATATAATAATACCCATCTATGCCTTGTGATACCCCAGGTCTTGTAAATGGTATAAGTAAATACCTCACTCAGTATGTACCCTACTACTTATTATGTATTACAAACTAATCAATGTTATAAATGGACCCTATGATATATATCAATGCTATGACATATATCCATAGGCTAAGGTATATACCGATGTTACCCATCTGGTCAATATCAACACTAAGTATGACCCATTCACTATAGATAGTTGATACACAAATGGGCGTCCATATTTATGGTAGTGTGTCCATAGATGACCAATGATATACCATATTTATGATAACATCGACTAACTCTATAATGCCCATAATCCTACAGTACTTAATGTTAATAACCCACCCACTTGTCTCGAGTTGGGATCCATATGTATAACCACACATTGGGACAGATTGATATAAAATGTTAATGGTATATAGTACCAATATACATTAACCAATGATAGAATGAGAAATCTATACTATACAATGTGATATACCATGTAACTAATTATTCCAAAATTTAGGACTATTCTATGGTATATGATATATCCTGTAACTCACATTAATGTTTGATATACATACCTAGTACACTTATGTATATTGTTAACAAAAAAATTGCACCTTGTTATAAAGACATGTTACATGGATAATGACAATCCCAAACATATAGTACATACATTCAAATCCATTTACACATGTTTAAGACATGTTACAACCTGAACGTACCCTACCACATTATAACACCGGTATGATCACTATATCTATACTGTGTATTTGGAATCTCTTTACACAATGTCTATGGTCAAGAGATTCCAAATACAGACATTTTGTTTTTTATCACATTATGTCTGATAGTATGGTAACCATACTAGTATAATGGCACACAGGCCAGGGCATCACATAGTAGTATGGGATGGTGGAGGAACATGTACAATACAATATGTTGTATTAGTTGATAATATGGTATACCATTATACCAATTAGTATGACCATTTAATGCAGATATATGTAAAATTCATCATTAGTGGTATAAATAGTTACCTATAAAGGAGGGTGTCACTCTCTTTGTGTCACTCTCTTTAAGTACATACCCAATTATGATATAACATATAAAATCTTCTAATATCAACATAGGTATGGACCTAAACAATGATATATTGGATGGTGTACAACCTCGTAAATGTATATCCATACTATATTTATTTCAATGTAATTACATACCTTGGCACACTTATGCTTACAATAAGTCTTGGATGTTACAATATAGACATACCATACATTTGAGATTGTATAACGTTACCTTTTGTACCATGTCTAGTATGTACATATGATAATATGAACCCACAATTACATAATATATGCCATACAAGTGCAACTATTTCCATTGCCATTTTGCATCTAGTAATAATGATACTTGTTATATCATTAGTCAATATCCTATTGATATCACTCCTTCTATGTAACATAATGCACAGAGAATAACTAATATACCATTGTAATGATATACTAATATTGTTGGAGCTTTAATGTATTAAGAAAATACACATGAGTGGGGGTATTACCTGCGATGTGCCATGTAAACACACATGAAGCCAAAAACTTGTGATGTTCCTAGTGGAATACATTAGGTACCATCGGTGGGAACATGGCTACCATATTTATGGGTATACAATTTGAGCATAATGCCCACTATAATAACATCTAGATCAGGATGGCTTAGGTAATACCATACAATCCCCTGTATACTGATAGTATCTAGATGTCTATGGTACACATACCTTAATGTACCATAATTAACAATAGGTAATTATACCTCAATGAAGTCGTAGAGTCACTTTATTATGAAAATTTTAGTTTTTATATAGCACATATACACCTTTGGTATCAATATATATACCCAAACAAGTCATTAATGTTATCAGATGCAACTCATTGTACCAACTATTAATGACAGGTATACAAACCTATCATGGGTGTCTATTTGCTAATGTGGGTGTTTATGTTATAGTCACAATAGTATCCCCCTATTGTTTCTATAATTTATTCATCCCAAACTAGGTGCTTGTTATACATGGTAAAAATGTTATCTACCTATACCCATCATATAATGCTAGTAATATGGACATACTAGTATCATACCATGGTATAACCTTATAATGTTATATGTCCATGTGTGTTACTGCTACAACCATGGTCATCTATTGTTTAGTGATATATAATTAACTGTATGACATGTGCTATATTAGGTATGTGCCCACTCCACTGGTATAACATATCCATATAATGGATGCCAGCCCATTATGACACATAGACATTTATACAACCATGGTCATAGGTCTCATGTCCTTTATTACCATGCCTAATTGATATCATTACTGGGTGATATACTATTATACTAACTTATGCCTAAATGACTAGTACATGGTAGCCATACACCATAAAAAAGTTATGTCATTAAATCATGTCATTATGATGTGACATTAGTAACACTAAAATATTTACACATATGACTAGTACACCCTCTACTTTATACATATGTGGCCCTAATTATGCACAAAACCTATGGGTAACTTTTTTATATTGTGATATCTTAGTGTATGTATGTAGACACAACCAATTATGGTACATATAGTACAACATAATGACAAATAGAACCTTAGCATAACATACCTATATGGGTGTATAGTATGACCTTATGTCCATACAATATGACAATATCATTATATAATTCCCGTCCATACAAATGTATCAATGGTACCCAATGTTATGATAAATGTGATTTATGCGTACTTACATTGGTTGGTATAATTGGTGCACTTTAAACCCATTGTGTCATATTATGTAACCTACCTCTAGTCACTTGTTATTATCATATGGGTATATGACAAGGACAGTATGAGATTAACCTCTATATGGGCACGCATATACTTCCTCAAATGCCGTAGGGATTATCTTGGTTGGGTAACATTTGCAACATACATGTAGGGTACACATATGGCTAGCGTGCCAGTAGTTAATAGCAGGCCCATACCACTTTATAATGTATGGTTACTAGCATTATAGACTTATATAACCCACATGTATATGCATATAACCTTATATGCAATTTATGTCATATACATGCATATGGGGTGTATGCATATGTCATATCCTTATTTGGATAGAATTATGTGATCGTAATGTACTAACATGTCGTGCACACGTGTTAGTACCCACCATTGTAATAACATGGGACTAGTACACCAACTTTATACATGTTGGGTACTATTCTTAATAGTTTGGATATGGCAATATGGTATGTCAACCACCTCTTGGATGCTTGCATGACCGGTGAATTCAACCTATGGCTAGCAATAGTTAATGGTTGTGCATACATAATATATGCATAACCATTAATAATGGCCATACCAATATACTGTCAGTATAATTACAATGACATCCTTGATCCACGTAAGTGCTTATACGGGGTCTATTGAGTACCATACTCTGAGTGTATACCAATAACATAGCTATAATGGTATGTGTATATGCATATAGTGACATTGGTATACCCTATGTACAACTGATAAGTGGTTACATATGTGGATATCATTTAGAAGATGAGTGGGAGTATATATGTGTAACATTATATTATTGATCATGATTAATACTGATATGTAACCACTTGTTAGGTGTACATAAGGTATACCAATGTCACATGTAATGTATGTGTTGGAATATGTAGATCCTTTCTATGTACATACAATTTGCAATATAAGTACACATTGGGATGTATGTATAAACAGAATACCATTATGTTACATAATGGTATGAAAATATGCATAATTTCATGTCATTATGTATCATATGATATGTCTTACTAGTGTTACCGATAAAGGATGTGTAACCATACCTTGTACATGCAATATTATATGTACATTTGATGGCCTTTGACCTAAACTATACTTGGTATGTCATGTAATGCATTATGTCCATTACATGATTGTTGTTTGCCTTAGAAACACCATACCCCTCTAACATAGTTTAAGCCCTTCCATATTATCCTCCATGTCCCATCCTTTTTAGTTACCAATTATAAGGTACACACCAAGACTTATAGCAATCATTAGGTTACCCATGTGGTATCTTATTTATGTTAGTACCCTAGATATACTGAGGGACCAAACAGTTCATACCAATAGGAATACCCAAGATAGTGGTATTACACCTTATAATGGTACTAGTATACCAACCAAATACATAATATGAATCACCATGTATAATATACATTAGGTGATGCAACTCACCAAGACAATGGAGACTTGAGGATGCCAATGAGTACAATTACAAGGTCACACTCCAACAAGCTTAAGGCACAATTTCAGATTTATGCACAAGATTTTGCGTCACAAGAACTTCAAGAAGTTTTGTTAATCAAGCTTGAGGAAGAGCTTTGGGAGATGCCTAAGTGTGTGAACATTAGAGGTATCAAACCAAAACGGCTAATACTTAGCCAATTTTCACAAGCACAAGTCTAATCAATGGGTTTGGGCTTATTTTATCTTGTAAAGGGCGTGTGGACTT
>JAOQMS010019814.1:0-15828 GCA_027563885.1 Erythroxylum longipes | reverse complement strand
AGCGTTGTACAACCCTTTGTTGAGGACAATGAAATGTAATTGATGAAAGTTAGTTGTCATTAATGTATTAAAGATTACGATGAAGTAAAGATCGGAGAGTATTATGATATTTTCGATTAATTTTGGGTTAGGATATATGTGTTCCAAGTAGGAGTTAGACTCCGAAAACGGGGTCTAACATTTGTGGTATCAGAGCGAATAGGAGTTAGACTCCGGAAACGGGGTCTAACATGGCTTCCTTTCAACTCAAAGCTCAAAAGGTGTCTTTGACACTGACATGCTCAGGACTCTGTTCAAGATATATGATGTCATCTTGATGGCTTCACCTCAAAGGTATTTGAGTAGGTTAGTCCTACTCTGCATTGACTTTATGATGTCATTTATGGTGCGATTACGCCTTTCGACTACATCCAATAGTGAAATTCAAGACTACTAGACTCATCCTACTGTTAGCTACAATCTATGACTAGGAGATCCATCAAATGGATGTCAAAATAGCCTTCACCCCAAAGGTATTTGAGTAGGTTAGTCCTGCTTTGCATTGACCTTATCATGTCCTTTATGGTGCGATTACGCCTTTCGACGACATCCAATAGTGAAATTTAAGACTACTAGACTCATCCTACTGCTAGCTACAATCTATGACTAGGAGATCCATCAAATGGATGTCAAAATAGCCTTCCTATATGGAAAGCTTGAAGAAACTATCTACATGAAACAACCAATCGGTTTTGTAGATAAAGATAAGCCTGATCATGTTTGTTTGCTTCAGAAATCCTTGTATGGACTGAAACAAACACCGAGACAGTGGAATAAGAAGTTCCATGAGGTAGCAACTGGTATGAAGTTCACTAAAAGAGCCTACGACTACTGCCTCTACTACAAGGATTTAGGAGAAACAGAGGCTATATATATGATAGTTTATGTAGATGACTTAGTCATCACTGGAAAGAACTTGAGCAGGATAGTAGAAGTGAAGAATGCTTTATGTGAACATTTTGAGATGAAGGATATGGGAGAAGCACAGAAGCTTCTAAGGATACAGATTATAAGGAATAGGATGGAAGGGAAGCTATGGTTGAGTCAGAAGAAATACATTAGAAAGGTTCTTGCTCAGTTCAACATGGAACAAGCAAAACCAAGCTCTATTTTTATAGGCTCACATCTGCAGATGGTGGCCAGCAAGAGTCCCCAAACCGAGGAAGAGATGAAAGCTATGGTGAATTATCCCTACAATGTTGGAGTTGGTAGTATTATGTATATGATGTTATGTGACATCCCATGTTCGGGGCTAGACTCCAAAATAGTGAATTGAGAGTACAGTGAGAAATTAGAAGTGCATTTCATGCTCATGCATCATAGTATATTTACACAAATGTGAATATTTATTTTTGATACATTAAAATAATTGTACATGCATTCATTGACATTTTCTGGGTATGATTGATTGATTAAAATGTGAACTGTGACTTATTTGCGTTAAAACTTTATTTGGAGACTATTAGTTTTATTTCGAAATTTTTGGTGAATTTTAGGAAAATTTTGAAATTTTGGGGTATTTTAGACTAGGTAAAATATTGAAAGAATAGACCAATAGCATTGTGACATGTGGTAGCACAAATAAGTGATAAATGTATTGCATGTAAGAGGACATGTAGTTACATCTTTAATAAGGAAGATTACTGTAGTTGTGGTGAAGTTATTGACCACCGAAAACTCCTTCACCAAACTCTTCTTTGTTCATTTGTTCATTCATCACTGAAATAGCTTCATGCTTGCGAAATTTGTTATTGAATCTTACATCAAAGTAAGAATTTCAGTCCATTTAGAGAGTTTTTGCTACTATTTATTCTAGAATTTCTTCATCCATCGAAACCTCTCTCTCTGCTGGAATTTGTTCTGAAGCAAGTAAGTTATGTTTTAAGTTGTATGGGCAGTGTAAATGACATTTTGATGATATTTTCATGTTTATAAATGGATGCATGCACGAGTGGAATAAGGATTTGGTGAGATCTTGATATAGAGAGGAGTAAGATGAAGTGAAAGTGTTGTTGAAGGTGGAAGAAAGATACAGAAAATGAAAATGCAGAAGATGGAAATATGAGTGAGTGAGGGTCAAATTTTTTATGTTTACATTGAATCTTGGATTTTTGATTTGTTTGAGTTGTGATGAGCTGAAATGGAAGAAGAAGAGTTGATTTAAGTGTCATATGTGCTAATTGAATAAGATAGAAGTGAGAAAATCTGGAAAATGGAAGAAGAAGAAATCTGCGTTTTAGAGAGAGAAGAGAAGAGGAGTTGCACCCGATGGGTTTTCCAAGATCGAACTGTGCCGATTCTTTTAGCCACAACTTTGTCATCCAATCTCTAAGTGACTGGAAACTTGAACCAATAGACTCCTAAGACATTTTTATTTCTCTCCATAAAAATTTAGAGCCATCTGAATTGATTTGAAAAAGATTGATTGGATGAAAGTGAGGAAATGTGTTGGAATGTTATGAACCGGAGAATTTTCATTAAACATGCTTTGGTATTTTGATTATATCTTGAGTTGTAGATTTCTAAATGGATTGATTCTTAATTCAGACTAAACTAGATACATATATATACAACTTTCTTGAAGAAGTAGAATTTTAATTATATCTCTAATACTTTCAAAATTGGCATGAAATTGAGTCTTGGCTTAGGCTGTAGCACTACCAGGGATAGAGATCATGTCCTGTTGTTATTGAATAAACTATATTGATGTAGGTAGAATTAGACTAAGGTATCTTCACCAAAGTTGTATTTTATTCTCTTAGCTTTAAATTGGTATAAATTTTGTAATTTGGATATTGGAATTGAGATATATGGGTTGTACAACTTGACTGCATGATCATGCTCTAGCCAAAATTCCAAATGTACATAGTCTGTGGTATTTTGAGCATAACTCATAGAATAATAGACCAAATTGTATGATCTTGTTATCATTAGAAACTTAAGACATAGATGAACAATTTTTTAGAAGAAAGTGTTACATAAATACACCATTTTCTTGATCTTATTTTTTATACAAAGATGACCCGAATGAGGTGCTTTCAGCAAAAACTGGAATAGTGATTTAGTATGTGAATTTTGACACAATTGGATTACAATTGATATGTACATCAATTTGTTATAGAAATATACCTGAGAATTTGTCATTGCACATGCATGATATATGATACCATTCGATATATATGTGTTTACCTAGTTACATAAGCAGTACAATAATGTGAAATTGTTTTGATGTATACAAGATAGCAAGTAGCGCAACCACTTTCAGATATCACCGGAACGTCAATGCGATAGGCTTAAGGGAGCAATTGTGAGTAACCTAAGATTGTCTCACTTTAATTTGATCTGATATTACTGAACTGAAATTGATATATGATGAATATGTACTGATTGTGTACTGAATTCTGGACAATATTTGTTCGAGGCGTTTGATGCATGTGAATATTATTGGAAGTGCTACTTGTATATGAATGAGACTACCTAAATAATTCTTAACTAAAAGTGACTGAATGTTATGACTGATTGGATTAACTGAGATAATGTGAATGAAAGTGATTGATTGTAATTGAATGATTTGTGGCATGCATTTCATTTCAATACATGTAATATAAAGGTCGTTGTGACTGGTGATGCTACTGACTGAGACTGCTACTGAAAAGAGCTTAAAGCTCAAACATATAGAGCCTAAGGCTCATTGTGATCAATGAACCCGATGATACGAGTTACTGAAAAAGCACACAGTCACAACTATGTAAAAATGAATGTGAGTCTCATACATATAGCATTCACATATGATTTGAATTCATTGAATGATTTGTAAAGCTGTAAGAATGTTATATGTTTGCATACATGGTATTAAACTAATGATTGTGTTTTATTCAAGTGTAATGAAGTGATAGACTGATTGAATTATTTAACTGAGATAGCATTCGTTTGTGATAGAACTTAATGTTAATCAAGTTGATATGAACTATGTGAGAATATGTTTATGATTGATTGTGTTTTATTACATGAGTGAACCATTGAGGATGGTTACTCTACTGAGTTCACAAAACTCATCAAAGTTGCACTGTTGATAATTTCAGGTTTGAGAGTGAGACGACCTAGCTTCTAAGACTCCATAGAAACTTATTTTGTGCAACTTTGACGATCAGATATAGCTCAAAGGTCGGTCAACTGGGAATTGAAGACATAGTTTGTTAATAAATTTTGTGCATTCCTCATATTTGTAGCATACTGTGTAGACTGAGTTATTTATGCTCATAGGACGATGTTGTATAATTATGGATGATGTTGAACTTAAAGCTATAATGTATATGATGGTATGATATAAAATGAGGAAATTTTGGATGTTAGCAAATGTGTGATTTGTGATTTTAATTATAATGCCATGTTATAAAGTGAAAGTGAGATAGTTAACACGTCATTTTTGTCAGGCATGTGCACGCGTGACCGAAGGGTGCACATGCATTTGTCAGATGGGAGTGAGGTGTTACAGTTGGTGGTATCAGAGCATGGTTGGCATCCATACGGATAAGTAGTAATGTTAGGCATAAAATATTGTGAAAACTTCGAATGATAATTGAAGTTATTGTGTGTTATAGGTTATAGGATGTAGGTGATCAAATGGAACACTTAGCTGACCTAGGATCGGAAAAAGCCAGTAAAGATTCGTCAGTATCTCGCCCTGAGAGACTGCCTTTAAGGATTTCTGAGAGAAGGGAAAGGAGGTATGATAAACTGCAAAAACAAGGGGCTGGGGACTTCTACAGAAGCACAGACCCTGCAGAGGCTGAGAGATGGTTAGAAAGAACTAAGAGGGTCCTTGATCAAGTGAACTGTGAGTCGGACGAGAGGTTCGACTATGCTATATCTCTACTACAAGACCTAGCTTACCAGTGGTAGAAAATTGTTCCAGGTAGTACCATCAGGCCTTGTAGTTTGAGATGGGAAGACTTCCTGAGAGTCTTCAAAGAAAACTATATGCCCAAGATCTACATGGATAGAAAGAAGAAAAAATTTATGGATTTGAAACAGGGCAATATGATTGTAGTAGAGTATGAAGTGATATTTAATGAACTGATGGGTTATGCCACTACCTTGGTTCCTATTGAGGAAGATAAGTGCAGGAGGTTTGAAGACGACCTAAGTATGGACATCCGGATGAGGTTAACTATTTCTAGTTTGGGTAATTTTACAGAATTATGAGCTGCCTCGATTTGTATTAAATAGTTGTTGAAAGATAGTCAGACTGAGCACAGATCAGAGTTAAGACAGAAGAGGCCCACTGATTCTCAGGGAGATTCTGGTAGAAGATTAGTAAACGTTAGAACCGAGCTTTCAGGCCACCGACTTGATCTAGACAATCGGGATTCTAATAGAGAGGTAGTTTTGTACAGTCTGGGAATAATAGAGGTACAGTATTGGGTCAGTTGCCAGCTTGTGAACATTGTGAGAATAAGCACAGTGGTGAATGCTGGAGGTTGACAGGAGCCTGTCTTCAGTGCGGCTCACTTGATCATCGGATCAAGGATTGTCCTGTGATGTTTGGAGCACAGTATGGGGGAGAGGAAGTACGACAACAGAACCCACTGTTCAGTAGAGCCGAGCCAGTGAGACCGGATAGAGAGGTCGTGGCAGAGGCAGGATGAATTCTTGGAATATTACTGGGAAGACTGAGGGATGGAGCAATCAACCGCAGTCTCAGGCCAAAGTATATGCCATGACGAGGAAAGACGCTCAAGAGTCTCTAGAAGTCGTTGCAGGTATATTATCACTATTTACTTTTGAGGTTTATGCATTGCTAGATCCTGGATCTTCATATTCATTTATAACACTGCATATGGCATCTAGATTGCATTGTGATAGAGTTATTGAGTTGTGGATTAAAGGTGAGTACATCGATAGGTAGTACCACCATGATTGGAGAGGTTTACAATAAGTGTTTGATTCGAATTGATCAAGCAGAGTTAGAAGCCAACTTGATTGTATTACAGTTAAAGGAGATCGATATTATTCTAGGCATGGATTGACTCACTCCTCATAGGGCCATCATGAACTGCTACACGAAGGAAATAATTTTAGAGTCTCCTAATCAGCCGAGAGCAGTGTTCAGAGGTATTAGCCAAGTAGTGCCAGCCAGACTGATCTCATTTGTGAGTTTTTTGAAGTTAATGTATGGTGGATGTGAAGCTTATCTAGCCCATGTGATTGATACTCGAGTTGAGCAGAGTGTACAGGATATTCATGTGGTTAAGGAATTCCTGGACATGTTTCCCACTGAATTGCCTGGTTTGCCTCCATATCAAGAAACAGAGTTCACGATTGACTTAATTCCAGGTGCTACTCCTATATCCATTCCTCCATATAGGATGGCACCTGTGGAACTAAAGGAGTTGAAGATTCAGTTGCAAGAACTACTTGAGAAGGGATTCATTAGACTCAGTGTTTCACCCTGGGGAGCTCCAGTGTTATTTGTAAAAAAGAAAGATGGCACTTTAAGGTTGGGCATTGATTATAGGCAACTCAATGAGGTTATAGTGAAGAACAAATACCTATTGCCTAGAATTGATGACTTATTTGATCAATTGCAGGGAGTTTAAGTGTTCACTAAGCTTGATTTGAGATCTGGGTATTATCAGCTAAAGATAACAAAGGTTGATGTACCAAAGAGTGCTTTCAGGAGCAGGTATGGGCATTTTGAGTTCTTAGTAATGCCGTTTGGGTTGACTAATGCCCTAGCCACATTTATGGCATTGATGAATAAGGTGTTTCAGCCCTACCTGGATCAGTTGGTAATTGTATTCACTGATGATATTTTGGTATATTCGAAAAGCAGAGAGGAACATGTTGAACATCTGAGAATGATTTTGCAGATTATGAGAGAAAAATGATTGTATGCCAAATTTAGTAAATGTGAATTTTGGCTAAATCAAGTGGTATTTTTGTGTTACATAGTAACTGGGCATAGTATTCAGGTGTATCCAATGAAGATAGAAGCAGTAATGAGATGGGAGACTCTGAAGAATGTATCGGAGATTTGGAGTTTCCTTGGATTGGATGGATATTACCAGAGGTTTGTTGAGGGATTTTCTTTGATCTCAGCCCCTCTAACTAAACTTCTGAGGAAGAATGTGGCATTCAGACGGAATGACCAGTGTCAGAGAAGCTTTAAGGAGTTGGAACATCGGTTGACTACAGTGCCGGTGTTAACTATTCTATCGAGATCTAGTGGATATATAGTATACAGTGATGCATCATATTAAGGACTAGGGTGTGTATTGATGCAGCATGGCAAGGGAATAGCCGATGCATCGAGACAATTATGGTCTCACGAGATGAATTATCCGGTACATGATTTAAAGCTTGCAGCAGTAGTCTTTGCTTTAAAGATTTGGAGACATTATTTATATGGTGAGACTTTTCAAATATACACTGATCACAAGAGTTTGAGATATCTGTTGAGTCAAAAAGAGGTAAACATGAGACAGAGGAGATGTATTGAGTTATTAAAAGATTATGACTGCACGATTGAGTATCATCCAGGGAAAGCAAATATTGTGGTTGATGCACTGAGTAGAAAGTCACGTAGCAGTGTAGCTCAGATTCAGATATCGAGATTACCAAGCCAGATTCAGTTGAGAGCTTTGAATATGGAGTTGAATCTCAAGCATAATAAAGCATTGACAGCCATATTAAAACTAAGACCAATGTTGCATGATAGAATTAGAAGAGTTAAGAGTGATGATCCTGAGATTATGAAACTGATTGAAAAAGTCAAAATGAATTCAGATTCTAACTTTGAATTGAAAGATGAAACATTATGGCTAAAGCAGAGACTGTGTGTGCCTAATGTCGATGATCGAAGGAAGGAAATCCTAAAGGAAGCTTACATGGCTACTTATGCTATGCATCCTGGCACGACTAAGATGTATAATACATTGAAGCAACATTTTTGGTGGCCCAGAATGAAGAAGCAAGTAGTGGAGTGTGTTTCTAAATGTATAACATGCCAGCAGGCTAAGGCTGAGCATCAGGCTCCAGTTGGGAAGTTACATTCATTGCGAAGTGGAAATGAGAACGAATTACCATGGATTTTATAATGAGATTGCCTAAGACTCAAAGGCAAAATGATGCAATATGGGTTGTGGTGGACCGATTGACTAAGTCGGCCCATTTCATACTAGTGAGAGAGAATAACTCTCCCAGAGATATGTAAATGAGGTGGTTTGATTGCACGGGGTCCCGGTATCCATTGTATCTGATAGGGATCCCATATTCACTTCGAGATTCTGGAAGAGTTTGCAATTAACTATGGGCACAAAGCTGAATTTCAGTACTACATTCCATCCTCAAACAGATGGACAGAGTGAGAGAACTATCAAGAATGTTGAGTATATGCTTAGAGTATGTGTATTAGAGTTTCAGGGAGTACTGACTGAATTCACATATAATAACCATTATCATAACAATATTGGAATGGCATCACATCATATGAGGCACTGTATGGCAGAAAATGTCGATTGCCTCTATAATGGGATGAGGAAGGTTTGAGAATGATAGAAGGTCCTAAATTGATCCAAGATACTGTAGATAAGGTGAAACTGATCTGGAGTCGAATGAAAGCGGCTCAAGATAGACACAAAAATTATATGGATCAGCATCATCGGGGTATGGAGTATAGTGTCGGGGACAAAATATTTCTGAGAGTGTCTCCTTGTCTAGGAATATTGAGGTTTGGTAAATAGGGTAAGTTGAGCCCGAGATACATTGGTCCTTATGAAATTCTGGAGAGAATTGGACCTTTGGGATATCGATTAGCCTTACCTACTGAGTTGTCTCAGATGCATGACGTACTCCATGTGAGTATGCTAAGGAAATATAGATCTGACCCAACACATGTGTTACCAGCTCAGGAGATTGAAGTTACTAGTAACCTAAGCTATGTTGAAAAACCAATTCAGATAGTTGGGTATCAGATGAAATAGTTGAGGAATCGGGAAATTCTAATGGTGAAAGTTCTATGGCACAATCATTCAAGTAAAGAAGCAATGCGGGAAACTAAGGTGTAACATACCGTTCCCATATTAAGGGTTAAAGTCAGGAATACCGCAAATGAGAAATAAAAGTGAGAGAAACAAAAATGCATTTCATGCTCATGCATAATATAGCATGCACACACGTGAATTTGATCATTGCACACATTACAATAATTTGTTCATGCACTCATTTGACATTTTTCAGGTATAAATGATTGATTTAATGTGATTATGAGGTGGATAGTGACTTTTTTGTTCTGAAAATTGATTGGTGTATTAAATTATCAATTTAGTTTTTTTGGAAAATTTTGAGAATTTTCTGGAATTTTGGGGTATTTATGGACTAGGAAAAATGCGAGTGACAGGACAACTATTAAATGGTAGTCGAAATAAATATCAAATAGTAGTAGAGTTATTGAAAAGTGATATTGGGATTTAATGACTCATCTCATTAAAAATTGGGAGACAATTGGAGTAGGAATTGAAGACAAATGGATTAGTAATAAAGAGGACCCCATTAGAAACCATAAGAAAGTGACATGTGGCAAGTGACATGTGTCACTTGCCGCACCACTTGTTAAACCCACGTTTTTGTTAATTGAAAGACCAACTTTTTGGTCTTTCACTTGTCAATTGCTTCTCTTTCTTTGTAAGTCTTTCCTACCTTCATCTTCTTCATTCCTTCATCATCATCATCTTCTTCTTCATGTTTTTGCTTCACCAAGCTTTATTAATGTTGCATCTTGCTCTCATCCATCCTTAACTTCTATTTTATTTTTCTTCTTCACCTTCCTACAAGAAGACCCAACCCATTCCTCCATGAGAGTTGATAGTTGTATGATACGTGGGAAAGCTAGGGTTAGGTGATTTTTTAAAGATCTTGAAGTAAACAAGTTAAAAAATTTACTCTTCTTGATTTGTTGATTGAAGCTTATATAATGATCGTTAGAGGGCATATGATCATAAGATGGTGTGATATGTGTTTGATATGAATGAGAAAAAAAATCTATATATGAACATGTCTTCTTTTATGTTTATGTTGATCTATGATTTAAATTGATGTAGAGATAATTTAGAGTTAGAATGAGTCCTAAGATGGGATTGAAAAAATTGCAAAAAAATGGATTTTTGTAAATGCATGCACATGTTCTATTTTGAGTTAATGATCAAATTTATATCATGAATTGTTTATGAATAATATTGAGTTGAAATGGAGTTGAGAATGAATAAATGAAGTAGAAAGGGTAATCTTTGTACAAGATGTGTTAGGTGTAAGAGGTTGGATGTTGTAAAATTCGGAAGATATAGCAGTAAATTGTTCACTGATTGTGCGTCTGTGAAAGTTCACCGTGGCCAACTCCGTGGCTCACTGCGGCCAACTTGCAGGATTTCATGAGGAGTTTTCCTCTCGAGAAAAGTTCGCCGCGACCAACTCCTGGCTTTGCCGCGGCCAACTTTCCTACACAACTTAAACATGATTCTGTATTTTGATGATATCTTGATCTATAGTTATCCAATTAGGATTATTTTTGACTTGGAGTAAACTAGAGACATAGGGATACAATTTTTATGAAGAAATAGAATTTTAATTCTATCTCTAAGAATTTCAAAATCTGCCTTGAAATTAAGTTTTGACTGAGGGTGTAGTATTAACTGAGACAAAAACGATGTCTAGTTTATATTGAATAAAATGTATTGATAGATGCTGAATTATACAAAGTTTTCTTCACAAAAGTTGTATTTTATTCTCTTATCTTTCCACTAATGTAAAGTTCATAATTTTTTAATATGGGAATTGAGATATATGAGTTGTACAATTTGACGGCATGATCATGTATAAGACAAATTTTCAAATGTGCTCAGTCTATAGTATTTTGAGCATAAATCATAGAATACCAAACCAAATTGAATGATCTTGGTGTAATTAGGAACTTAAGACAATGGGGAACATTTTTCTAGAAGAAAGTGTTTCCAAATTACTTCATTTTCTTTGTTATAATGAACAAGAAAAATAGACCCAAAGGTTTGGAATTTTGGAGAATTTCTAAGAAAGAATGAGAGTTTGGATATTGTATGATTATTTAATGTTAGAATAACATTAGTGAATGAATTGTTGGAAATGTAGAGGTTCATGTGATTGTAGTTGTGACTCAAAGGAAATAAGTAATGGGTATTAAATAGAAGTGAATGAGAGTTGGATACTATGAGAGCTAATAATGCTAAAAATGGAATGACAAGTAATTGAGTTACAAAATGAGAATGTGGATAAAATGTGAAATTTGATAATATACCTAGGATTGTCATTGAACATGCAATGTACATAATCCATACACACATTTGTACATAAATGAATACTAAAGATTGTGCAATTATTAATGTGTGTGTAACGTATGTATTGCATAATATTGATGTGCAGGATAAAATGTCCGCATCCAGACGTTCCCAGATCTTAGAAGCAAATGATAATCTGGAGCGTACTGTGAGTCAACCTAGATGGTATCATTTCATTGTTTGTTTTGTTTTCAATTTATGCATTGAATTATTACTAATGTGAATGTGATTGAGATAATTCTGGACATTAATGCTCCGAGGAGTTTGATAAATGTGAGAACATTGGAAGTGCTCCTTGTATGTGAATTTCATGAAATATGTGTTTTCTCAACTTAAATGTTGAATGTCGGACCAAGTTTCGAAGAAAACTGTGAATGTGAATATGAATGAAATATGTGTATTCTCAACATAAATGTTGAATGCCAGACTAAGGTCCGATAACATGTGAAGGCGAATATGATTGTGGGATTTTGAGCACTTTTAATTGACTGAATATATGTGATGCATTTCATTACATGAATGAATGAAACATGAAGGCTGTTGTGACCGGAGTAGCCACTGAAAAGATATTAAAGCTCAGAATGTGAAAAAGAGCTTAAAGCTCATAAAGTGATTAAGAGTCAAAGGCTCACTATGTAAATGAGCCCGATATCCCCAACAGATATGGGACAATTATCAATGAGCCCGGTATCCACAATGGATACGAGACAGTTATAGGCATTCGGTCACAACAATAAAAAAGAAAATTAGTCTCATGAGCACTGCATATGCATATGATAGTTATAGTTTAAATAGTTGACTTATTTCTGAATGTGATATGTGTTGAATGTGAAATGTGAAATGAATGATCATGTGATATGCAATGATATATGATTATCAATGAAATAATGTGAATTATATGATTATATGAATGGTATGTGTTATGTGATTGAGTGAGCCATCGAGGATGGTCACTCATTGAGTTTGCAAAACTCACTAAAAAATTTGCAATATTTTTCTAAGCGTAGAAGAGTTACCCCGTTAAGCAAACGGGAGTATAGCCACTGCATTCAAGTAAGAGAAAAAGGTCGGGATCAGTTCACGTCTGCATTAGTATTTTCTTATTTTTGTATCGAATTGAGTCTTCTGTAATTATTATAACATGTATATTTGAATATTTCTGCTTTGTAATAATTTTCCATAATGGAAAAGGTTTGTAAATGAGATTAATCTTGAATGTAATAATAATAAATGTGTTTTTGATGTTATTAAAGAAAAGAATGTGCCCAATTTGATTATTGATTTCCACATATATGTGTAAAAAAAAATTGTAACGAGATTTTACTGACTGACTGTGCTAGCATGCCACCCTCGGGGGGTATGTTCTCGAACATCACTCAGAATTTGAGGTACGTGTCTTGCGAGAGTAAGGTGCTACATGAGGAGCATATGAAAAAGGCATATCCCCACCGATTTCCTCAATTAGGTAAAATTTTCGAGGACGAAATTTCTTAAGGAGGGGAGAATTGTGACATCCCATATTCGAAACTAGGCCCCAAAATAGTGAATTGAGAGTACAGTTAGAAATTAGAAGTGCATTTCATGCTCATGCATCATAGTATATTTACACACATGTGAATATTTATTTTTGATACATTAAAATAATTGTACATGCATTCATTGACATTTTCTGGGTATGATTGATTGACTAAAATGTGAATTGTGACTTATTTGCATTAAAATTTTATTTGGAGACTATTTATTATTTTAGAATTTTTAGTGGATTTTAGGAAAATTTTGGAAGTTTGGAGTATTTTAGACTAGGTAAAATATTGAAAGAATAGACCAATAGCATTGTGACATATGGCAGCATAAATAAGTGGTAAATGTATTGCATGCAAGAGGATATGTAGTTACATCTTTAATAAGGAAGATTACTGTAGTTGTGGTGATGTTCTTCACCACCGAAAACTCCTTCACCAAACTCTTCTTTGTTCATTTGTTCATTCATCACTGAAATAACTTCAAGCTTGTGAAATTAGTTATTGACTCTTACATCAAAGTAAGAATTTTAGTCTATTTAGAGAGTGTTTGCTACTGTTTATTCTGGAATTTCTTCATCCACTGAAACCTCTCTCACTGCTGGAATTTGTTCTGAAGCAAGTAAGTTATGTTTTAAGTTGTATAGGTAGTGTAAATGACATTTTGATGAGATTTTCATGTTTATAAATGGATGCATGCATGAGTGGAATGAGGATTTGGTGAGATCTTGACATAGAGAGGATTGAGATGAAGTGAAAGTGTTATTGAAGATGAAAGAAAGATACAGAAAATGAAAATGCAAAAGATGGAAATATGCGCGAGTGAAGGTGCGAATTTTTGATGTTTATATTGAATCTTGGATTTTTGATTTGTTTGAGTTGTAATAAGCTGAAATGGAAGAAGAAGAGTTGGTTTAAGTGTCATATGTGTTAATTGAATAAGATAGAAGTGAGAAAATCTGGAAAATGGAAGAAGAAGAAATCTGTGTTTTAGAGAGAGAAGAGAAAAGGAGTTGCACCCGATGAGTTTTCCAAAACCGAACTGTGTCTATTTTTTTAGCTACAACTTCATCATCTGATCTCCAAATGACTTGAAACTTGAACCAATAGACTCCTAAGAAATTCTTCTTTCTCTTCATAAAAAATTAGAGCCATCTAAGCCATTTGAATTGATTTGAGAAAGATTGATTGGATGAATATGAGGAAATGTGCTGGAATGTTATGAACTGGAGAATTTTCATTGAACATGCTTCGATGTTTTGATTATATCTTGATCTGTAGATTTCTAAATGGATTGATTCTTGATTCAGACTAAACTAGAGACATATATCTTACTTAGGCTGTAGCACTACTAGGGTTAGAAATCAGATCTTGTTGTTATTTAATAAACTGTATTGATGTAGGAAGAATTAGACTATAGTGACTTCAACAAAGTTGTAGCTTATTCTCTTATATTAAATTGGTATAAAGTTTTTAATTTTTGGATATTGTAATTGACAGATATGGGTTGTACAACTTGACTGCATGATCATGCTCTAGTCAAAATTCCAAATGTACATAGTCTGTGGTATTTTGAGCATAACTCATAGAATAATAGACCAAATTGTATGATCATGGTATCATTAGAAACTTAGGACATAGAGGAACAATTTTCTAGAAGAAAGTGTTACATAAATACACCATTTTCTTGATCTTATTGTTTATGCAAAGTTGACATGAATGAGGTGCTTTCAGCAAAAACTGGAATAGTGATTTAGTGTGTAAATTTTGGCACAATTGGATTACAATTAATATGTACATCAATTTGTTACAGAAATATACCTGAGAATTTTTCATTGCATATACATGATACATGATACCTTTCGATATATATGTGTTTAACTAGTTACATAAGCAGTACAGTAATGTGAAATTGTTTTAATGTATATAAGATAGCAAGTAGCGCGACCACTTCCGAATATTACCGGAATGTCAAGGAAATAAGTTTAAGGGAGCAATTGTGAGTAACCTAAGATGGTCTCACTTTAATTTAATTTGATATTACTGAAATGAAATTGATATATGATGAATATGTACTGATTGTGTACTGAATTCTGGACAATACTTGTTCGAGGCATTTGATGCATGTGAATATTATTGGAAGTCCTACTTGTACGTCAATGAGACTGCCTAAATAATTCTTAACTAAAAGTGACTGAATTTTATGACTGATTGTATTGACTAAGATAATGTGAATGAAAGTGATTGATTGTAATTGAATGATTTGTGGCATGCATTTCATTTAAATAAATGTAATATAAAGGCCGTTGTGACTGGTGATGCTATTGACTAAGACTGCTACTGAAAAGAGCTTAAAGCTCAAACATATAGAGTCTAAGGCTCACTGTGATCAATGAACCCGGTGATACGGGGTTACTAAAAAAACACACAGTCACAACTATGTAAAAACAAATGTGAGTCTCATACATATATCATTCACATAAGATTTGAATTCATTGAATGATTTGTAAAGCTGTAAGAATGTTATATGTTTGCATACATGGTATTAAACTAATGATTATGTTTTATTCAAGTGTAATGAAGTGATAGACTGATTGAATTGTTTGACTGAGATACAATTCATTTGTGATAGAGCTTAATGTTAATCAATTTGATATGAACTATGTGAGAATATGTTTATGATTGATTGTGTTTTATTACATAAGTGCACCATCGAGGATGGTTACTATATTGAGTTCGCAAAACTCATCAAAATTACACTGTTGATAATTTCAGGTTTGAGAGTGAGACGACCTAGCTTCTAAGTGTAACATCCCGTTTCCATACAACGGGTTGAATTATAGAAATGGGTATACGTGAGATCATTAGGAAAAACACATCCCATGCTCATGCATTTGTGAACA
>JAOQMS010019784.1:0-15829 GCA_027563885.1 Erythroxylum longipes | reverse complement strand
TTCAATTCAATAAAATAGGAGTTTTGACAAAATAATTCAAAAGCAATCCCTAAAATGAAATTAGCCTAACATGGTCTACATAACATCATCAACAATCAAATAAACCATTTTTACAAAGAATAGAGAAGATTAAAATGAAGGAAAATAGAATAGAAAGACTTCTTCTCTTGTTTGCCAAAATCTAGAATTTTGGTGTTGATGTGCTATTTTTCCCAATCTTGATGATGATCCTTGTCTTCAATCCCTCCTCAATGCTCCGAACACGTGTTCTCCACTCAAGGATGGTGTTTCTACAGGTGGGTGTTGTCTCCCTTGAAGATGGAGGCTTAATGATGTTTTTATAGCCCAAAAGTCTTAGGTTTAATAAAGCCTCGCAGATTTCCTCGAATTACAATTCCCACATCCGTAGGAATCTGCATGATTCCCACGAGCGTGGAAGTTGCACACAGATGCACTCTTCAATTTTGCTGTGATTTCCCACGTCTGTGGGAATTTGCATGATTACTACGAACGTGGGAATTTGTCCCAGATGAACTCTTCTTGTCTTCTCTTCTTTTATCTTTTGTTTAACATCTAAGTTGCTCCCTCTTCCTTCCTATAGAAAAAAATCAATTCTTTCGCTCAATTACCATCAAACACACAAGAACAACAATGGAAA
Source organism: Erythroxylum longipes (assembly GCA_027563885.1). Taxonomy (NCBI): domain Eukaryota; kingdom Viridiplantae; phylum Streptophyta; class Magnoliopsida; order Malpighiales; family Erythroxylaceae; genus Erythroxylum; species Erythroxylum longipes. The sequence continues at coordinate 15,171 of JAOQMS010019784.1, read as the reverse complement.
TCAAACTTAATGAAACATACAAATGAATCCTAAAGTAGAATAATAAACAACAATTGTGCTAGAAAACAAATCCCAATTACCTATAAAAACATATCCTAATGCACACCTATCAAGAAGTTATGTCATTTTCAGTCATATTTATGCCCATATAAGGAAAAGAAACAAAGTTGGAGAAGACATAGAATGAGATGGAGCAAGTTTTGGAAGTTTAGAAGAACCATACGATTTGGAACGATGCATAGACTCATATTGAGGGTTTTGTATGAAAGTGGTTGCTTCTATTTTCCCAATGTGCCTTACACACCCTATGTTACCTCTCCTATGAAGAGCACAATGTCATACATAGTCCTGTGTATATGTCCATGTTGGCAATACTGATTTCCAGAGAATTATATATTCTTCCAACTACACATAATCATGAATAAGGTTAGGTAACTCATTAAAAATTCGAATTTTAGTTTTTTTTTTAATGAGGGAAGAGGTAGAAAATAAGATCCTTTTAGCTAGGAAAAAATTCAATAGTTATCTTAAAGTTTCTTTGCATCAATCTTATTCACAAATTTTCCACTCTTTAAAGAAAGAGGAGGACTTTATCAATTCTGTAAAGATTTCAAGGTTAAAAAACATGCTTTCTTTATTATTTTTATATAGTTGTTTTTTATGATATTTGAACTAATTGGGATATATATTTCGGTAGGTAGAACCTAGGATTTGATATACATCTATTCATTATTTGATGAAAGAAATTCTATACCTTTTTTAGGTTTATTTATGCTTATATTAATTAATTGAATGAGCAAAAGTGGAAGATTTAATAAATGATTTATGCATTAAGATTTGAGAGATGAGATATATGTTTATGCCATAGCATGAATATTTGAGATAAAGTGGCAAGATCTTCCTAGGTTAAGGTAAAACCTATCAAGAGAGTTTAAAAACAATTTAAGGCATTATTAAGATGTTTAGATTTGAGAGGAATTTTGATTGATTTACCTTTAAATATCAATTATATGTCTCGAGGAAGAATATAGTCTAAGTAAGAAACTATTACTAGTCCAAAAATTTCGAGTAATTCGTTAATCAATGGTGAAGTCTTAACTGAACCTAGCCTAAATTTAGTTAATTCTTAGTTTGTCATATCTTTGGTTATTGATTGAATTAGTGTTTTAAATTTTCTACTTAGTTTATTTTTCTTTTTTCATTTAGATAGTGGTTGATCTAACTTATGAAGTTTGTGGTGGTTAAGAAGTTAAACAAAAATCCTCACGGGATCGACTCGTACTCACTGGTACTACTTATAACTATACCATAAGCTTACAGTAAAATAGAGAACATTTTTCTATTGAATGGATTTGAAGATTTATTAAGTGTATTTAAAGCTTCTAGTGGCTAACCTAAGTTTATAATAAAAAATAATGAAAGGACTAAGAGAAGTTTCTTCAAATTAGGGTTGTTATAGCTTAAATATGTTATATTTACTTAAGACATAGGCTTTGACATGTTTATACCCTAGAATGTGAATTTTTCTTTAACTTTTTTAGGTATAGCTTATGTACCACTCTCATAGAGCATGAGCCTGAACGTATCAACGATTAATCAAGAACACACTCTATGAGGATGGCATGTTAAAACTATCGAAACAACTCATTACAAAATTTTCAGACATCAAACCATCTTAAGCAACCAATAATTCATTTTGGCCCATTTTATTTTACAAACATGTCTAGTCTTAAATGTAATTGCATGTTAGAATTCACACATACATTGTTTAATAGTTGAGAAATACAATTCCTAGTACAAAATAACTAAAGACATTTGTAGGTACAACTGATCTTATCCACTAGCTTATGTCCAAATGTAGTAGCTATTTCAACTAGACTAACTAGATGACCTCTAAACCTAAAAATCAACAATGCAATTTTGATGAGCTTGCGAACTCAGTGAGTAAACCATCATCGATGTGCTCACTCATATCAAACAAGAGGACAATCTACAATCAAATTCACAAGCAATTTATATCATCCAATTTGAAATAAATCGTCAAATTTAATCATGTTTTGACAAATACGATTTTCATCTCACTATATTTAGAACAGTACAATAATTCAATTCAATTATGCATATGGTACATATCGAGTTGCATCTGTAATCTTTACTTTTTTTTGACCGAGCGCCTTTTTACTGTCATGTATCTGTTGTGAATATTGGGCTCATTTCATATACTATCCCGTACCCATTGTGGATACCGATCTCATTAATATCTGAGTCTGTGGCTCTTTGTGCACATTTATGAGCTTTAAGCTCCTTTTCAAACTAGTCACTCCAGTCATAACTCCTTTATCTGATCATGCATTTCATTGTAATGCATCGTTCCATATGCCATGTTTCATTACCTTTCATTTCTGTGAGCTTCTGTCATATGTATCAGATTCTTTGGATCTACGTTTGGCGAATTCACATTCAATTTCTCACATATTTCACATTCCTTTCGGAATTTCACATTCAAGTGTTCTCACATTTCATATTTAACATACATATCAGATAGAAACACATATACTTGAGTTTACACAATTTCCATATTCACATACAATTAAAAAGAATTTCCAATTTAATTCTTGAATGTTGAACTCCTCAGACCATCAATGTCCGGAATTATCATAATCATATAAATAATAGTTCAATATCTAAAGATTAATAAAAATAATTCAATTATAGTGAGGAAACATCTAAGTTAACTCACAGTACACTCCAAATAAGCTGTTGCCTTCATGATCCGGTAGTGTCTGGACATTGACGATTAACTTGTGTTTTCTATCTTCAAGCAATAAACATATATTTCATATTGTCAATCATATGATTATTTAATCATTCATATGTATGTATAACATGTTGTAATGCATGCTCAATTGACCTTTCGGGTATGTATCCTTATTCACTAATCTTGACTGTACTATACACTTTCAGATTATTCAAAATTTATAGTTTGTATATTACCATTTTATAATTTAGAATTATACTTTAAGGAAACTTGATTATTATAAATTCATCAATCATACATTGATCAATCCTTTTCTAGCATTAAGTGATCACATAATATTCCAAATTTGCAATCATTCACTTCTAATGCATCATTCATATCCTTTGGATCACATTTATATTCATAAAAACACTTTCATTTCTTTAACACTTATAAATCCCATATTTTTTTGATACATTAATTTCAACAATCCATTCCTTAAGTTATAACATCAATTTATAATCTAAACTTATAAGCACTTTAACCAATTAATCCTACATCAAAATGGATTCATTTCAAGCCTCAATCAAGTCTAAATGCACCAAAGTAAAGTAACTTATCCTTAGTTGGTTCAATAGTATCTCAAAAGAGAAAATCTTACTTCCATTGAATTTCCCACAATATTGGAGGCCTTCCCACAATCGTGGGATGAATCATCTGAAAAATTTTCATCCCTTTCCTTAAAAAATTTCCAGATTTTAACGCTTACATACTAAACTTAAAACATCTTCTTCATAGTTTATCAATTATACCTCAATTACTCATCATTTTCACCTCAATTCCAATTCAAAATGATCCATACAACAATTCATAACCTATTGTTTATCATGTACACAAAAACATAACACAAGTGTATCCATTTATTCATCAACTTATAGCACACTTTAACATCATTGTCACAATTAATCCACCCTTAAACAATCATCATAAATGTTTCTATTAAAGCAAGCCATGAAGAACATTATTTTACTTACTTGTTTAGCTCAAAAACTCCTCAAATCATTAAGTAAACCTAGCTCTCCAATCTTACACGATCATCACCATTATAAGGAGGAATAGGTAAGGTTTTCATTAACATGAAGAAGACAACCAAATTTTGGAGTGGCAAAGTGAAGGATTTTGACAACTTAAAGTCCCAAGTGTGGGGGCATGGTGAATGAAGAAGGAGGAGAAGAAGAAAGAATGTAGAAAAAAACTAGAAATGAAAGATGGTCTTTCATGTGTGTAAAACGTGTGGGTTAGGTTTGTGGCAAGTGTTATGACACTTATCACATAAAGAGCTATACTATATGTCTTCTACTTATGGTACCACATGTCTCTTAATAATTTGTCCATTTGTCCATTAATCTCCAAGCCATTTGTAACCCAATTATCCAAGTCATTTGTCACTCAATCCTAATGTCACATGTCACTTATTTTTACTGTTATGTGTCGATTTTTCTTGTCACTTGGCATTTTTCCTAGTCCAAATATACATATAAATTCTTAAATCTCCCAATTGTAAAAATAAATTCAAATTTACTAATTGCAATCCATCAAACCAAATTCAAGACATAAACAATACATAATTATATCATAACTATTTAAAACCTTTTATACCCCAAAATATGTCAATTGAGTGCAATTTATCTAACTCACAATTCATTTATATGTGCTAATACTATACATTTGAATATAATCATAAAATCATTTTATAATTGTACCAAATTTATTCTATATGATGCCACTCATATGACTCAATAATCTAACACTTTAAAATTTTCAACAATTTAAGAGATAGAATACTACAGCTTATTAAGTTGGAAGGTGCTAAGAAATTAAACAAAAATCTTTTTGGGATCGACTTATACTTACTAGTACTAGTCATGGTTATACCATAATCTTACAGTAAAAATAAATCAAACCCGCGTATATCTTTGTGGTCAGGTTAGGCATCCCATGATCATGGGAATTGGCATGAATCCCACGATCGTGGGTTCTTGTGTTATAAATCCTCCACTTCTCTTCTCCTCTCTTGATCTCTAGCTCAATTGCAAAGGTGGCCACCCTCCATTCCTACATCAAAATGATCAATTCTTACCTTAAATCAACATCAAACATAAAAAAACAACAATGAAGATCAAACTAAACAAAAACATACAAAATAAATCCTAAAACACAATAATAATAACCTATTATGCAAAAAACATATATCAAATACTTAGAAAAACACACACTAATGCACAACTATTAACTTCCCCATAATTAAATCTTTGCTTTTCCTTAAGAAAAATCAAACACAACCAATCAATTCCATCACTTCAATTTCACAAAGATAAAAGCATGGAATCCCTCAAAATTTATCCAACTCAAATGTCAAGCTACTACATATATCATGACTACTTTTCATTAGTGTACATAAGCAAACTCAACATATGGCACCATCACTCAAAGATAAATATAGATGCAAAATGAACTTCCTCACGGTTTCACTCATTTCTTTCAAGTGTTTGATGGTTAGTGTTTTGCTCAAGCTCCCTATAGGAAACTACAATACCATAGGCTTGCTAATACATCAATTCTCCTCCACAATGATTACATGCATAAATAGATCAAAAGGACTTGCTTCGAGTGGTAATGTTGTAAATGTTAATATGGTAAACGTTAATGTGGGTAAAAAGGGTAAAGGGTTCAAAACAAGAATTCATAAAGTAATAAGCGAACAAAGATATAACAAAACATATTTTTGAGATACACAAATGACACAAATGTAAATATACTACTACTCCACACTTATTGATGCTGCTAAAATGTTCTTCCTTTTTCTTTTCATTCCGTTTTCTCTTTTCTTTTTTCATTTTAATAATATGGAAGAAACAGTGAACAAAATAGAAAATAAATACAATGTGATTCAAGAGTAGAAGTATCACTCAACTTATCTAAAAAAAATGTGTAGCAAAAATCCCAAACTAATGCTTCACCTAATACTTTCCTAAGCTTGTGAATGGGTAAGTTAATGGTTTCGAGTTTTAAAATGTGGGGTATTTTTAAGAAACAAAATGGTAAAGGCTCAACGGTGTGGCAAGGGATAATAAAAGGTAGGTCATTTAAACCAAAGGTTAACACAGAATGGAATCATCTCTATTAAGCATGCATCCAGTAGACTCAAACCGATTCAAAGCAAGTTCTGAAGGTAATAACCTAAAAAATCATCACATAAAAAAAGAAATAAAATGACTATATATGGAGTCATATAGGCTCAATCTTCACATTGGATCAAATGAAAATTCATTATACATCTTTGCTCTACCTCATTGCTTAAGTGTCAAATTATGAGTAAGCTTATGCAACCAACTACTTTTCATCAGTTAACATGGTTCACTCTCTACTCAAGTAGCCTAATTCAAGTTCAAGCATGCATTTAATCTCATTCCAACTATCATGATAGAATTTTATGGAAAAACAAATCAAAATGATTCAAGTGTGGTTCCATTGCTTAACACAAAACAATATAAAACAACATAATATGCCTAAAACATGCATCCTATTTAAGAAAATGCAAACAGTGACTAAAATAGACTAAAGCAATGCAATTGGCAAAGCAAATGCCACGTCCCAACTTTGAGAACAAATTGTCCTCAATGTGACAAGGTAATCATAAAATAAGGTAAAATGATATCATACTAAAATAAAAAAAAAGAAAAAATGACTAACAAAGTAATTAAAACAACATTAAAAAAAAGGGTAAGAAAGCTTATGGAGATTGTGGTGGTGAAGGTGAAGGAGAAAGGACTTCAATGTTATTCCTATGGATGAACTTGAGGAATTTCTTCTTAATGTACCTCTACTCCTTATGCACTTGTCTCATCTAAGTGCTGAGCTCATTAATTTGTAGCATCATTTGTTGATGGTTAGAAACCATGTGGTCGAGGATTTGCTAAAATTTATCAACCTCTGTTGCTGAGGTTGGTTCCTCTTTCGCTGCTTCTTCTTGGGGCTCAGGGGGTGCCTGTGATGTGGATTGTTGAGAAGTAGCTGCATCCTTTCCCTTCCTATTTTTTACTACATCGCGTGTCTAAGGATTTCGGAATTCCATATAATAGGGCTCCAAAATTTCAAAGCATCTCAAATAAGATACGTCAAACATATCATATCTAGTCGTATGTACATTATCCATAACAAGATTACAATATAAAGACAAAGCAGTAACAATGTATTACATGCTAAAATATGAGCTTTTCTTATTAACACAACTCACAATAAATTGAAAAATCCAATAAAGGGTATTTATTTTGATTTTACAATCCATGCACCAAAGGAAGAAAAGTTCCTTAGCTGAGCACTTATTGCTTTTAGTTTTTTTGAAAACCATTAGGCATATAAACTTATGAAGAAGTAAGTGCTTGGTAATATAAATTAAAGTATTAGGTGCATTCCTAGAGTCAAAATAGTTTTCACCCGTAAGAATTTTCCAATAATCATCCACATAAAAATTGTCATGATCATCTAAAACTTTAGTGTTCGAACAATCAAAAAGCACACGAATGATATTATAATCAAGTTTATAAGCATGGCCACCTATCTTAAACTAGAATGTATCCATTTTTGGATTGTAACACACAATGGTGAAAAATTCTACCATCATTATGGGAGATATCGAAACATCATAATGAATTAATCGACCCTAACCAATATTCGCAAATAATCGTTCAATATTACACCTTAAACCTAGAGTTTCTAATAATCAAAGTACCTAAGAACCATTAATTCTCTATCCTTAAAGTCACAAAATCGCGTATCTTCTTTTCTGAAAAAATCAGGGATGGGGCACAAAAAGTGGCCTCCATATCTGGTTTACCTTCTCTAGAGACTTGAAGGTGCAGTTGGTTAGTCAATTTCTGGGCTACAAGCTTCTTTAGTGCCATTGAAGGAGAAAAATCTGCAAAAATTAAGAAAGAGAGAGATAAGCACGTTTTTAAAGAGAGAGAGAAAATCTTACTAAATCCTTCGATTCTTAAGTGATTAATTAGGTGTAAAGGTATGAAAAAATGATGGAAGAAGTGAAGAAAATACCAATATTTGGTTGAAAGATGAGGGATTTGAGAGATTTGAAGAGTGGGTGTCATGTTTTTTAGAGAGAGAGTGTGAAGAATTGAAGAATGAAGAAAGGAGAAAGAAAGGGAGGAATTTAAAAATTTTCAGATGAGGGATCCCACGATCGTAGGAATGATCGTGGGTTAAGGCTCCAGAAGGATTTTGTAGAGCCTTCCCACGGTCGTGGGATACAACCTAATTCCCACGATTGTGGGTATTCCAACTTCTCCAACTTTTAGCCCTCTTCCAAACTTAGCATGCATTCTCAAGATTCTAGCAACCTGAAAACACATCAAAATTACCTAACCAATAAGGAATTTGAAGAGACAATAAGTTAAAACTCAAACAAAACCCAAATAAACACCAAGGAAACTCAAATCAAATATAATCACAACCAAATAAATCAAGCAAACAAGTAAACAAAGATAAACAAAAGAAAGGTAAACAAGCTAAGTTAAGGTCATTAGCTTCACCATTCTGACAGGCATGTCATAACGCTAGTCAAAATAAAATAACTAGACTACTACTATAGCATTGGTGAGTATAGGTCGATCCCACAGGGAGTGTTCGGATAGCTTATAAAATGAAATTAATTGATGTTTAGGTAAAGGGGTTTTGGATTTAATAAGAAAATAAAATAAACATAATGAAAACAAATTAAAGAAAACATACGATAAAAGATAAAATTGGGGAATTCGGTAGGGATTCAGTTATTTGATTCAATCTCGACCTACCCCTTAATTAAGCTTAATTTATTGATTTATTGTTCTTTTTATCTCTTTTAGCAATTATCATTCGTAGATTAACAACAAGCTCTGTTAATCCCAATTTTTCCTTAGATCCTAGTTATTTATGATTCACTTGTTAATTCACAATAGCTATCAGGAAACCTAGAATAAGTTCTCTATGTTTATCTGGACAACCACCTTACAAATTAGAAAAATTGACCAATCTAGGTAATAATCACACAAGCTTGGATTATTTAACCTATGTTATGTTATGTATAATGATTCAGAACCATTAGTTGCTGCACATGAATCAAGAATACAACGATTAAGTATTACATTTGATTCTAGCAATGGGATTTCATGAAAAAGGATTCAAGAGAGCATTAAAATCATCATCATTCAAATACCCAATCAATCTACACAAGATAAAATAATCGATTGCTAATGAGAGAAAGAAAAAACAAAATAATAAAAAGTTACTTAACCTGAGTTGTCGACGTCGATATCACCTCTAAACTGGTGTAGGGAACTTAGCCATCCATGGTTCTCTTAAGAAAAAGCTTAAGCCCCCATAAAAATAAACCTACTAAGGACCCCCTCATAACGCCTCTGCTGCCACAAGCTCACCTCTCATAACGCCTCCACTACCGTAAGCTCTCCTATCTCATTGTGCTTCCTTATTCTCTGATGTGACAATTAAAGATTAAGGTCCCAAGCTACTATTCAATCTTCCACTCTTATCCTTTGTTTCTACCGTAAGCCCTCCTATCTCGCCACACTTCTCTCTTTTATCCCTAGCTACCTACTATTTTCCTATAGCTTGATGTGACGAATTAACTTCAATGGCCACACATATTATTCACGCAACTTAAAAACTTAAGCATCCTTTCACCTACTATGTCTGCTTTAAATGCATAGGCTTGCGTTTAACGCATTTGTCCACTTTGCTGGCGTCTCCCTACTTCTTGAATTAATTATTGGTCCACTGGTAATGTTTACTTGTAAAAAACATACATCACTCTTGCGTTTTCTTCCATTGGCTGTGCATTTTGCTTCCTTCACTGCACCTTGGAATGTCGTTTTGCTCCATTATTTCCCATGAAATTGATGTTTCATGGGGCTATCCCATCTATTGGCTTCCATCTTTACTTCACCATAATTTCAAAATGCTTTCCATTAAATTCACTCTAATAAATTCACATTATTGCATGCAAAAACATGCAATTTTCATGCACAATAGTCGTAAGCTATATTGGTTCATCATCTTAATTTTCTTGTCTTTACTTGCTCTAATATTTATCGTTCTTACTCTATGAAGACAAGTGTGCTTCGCTATTCATCGATGTGAAAATTAAAGATTAAGGTCCTAAGCTACTATTTAGTCTTCCACTCTTCTCCTTTGTTTTTGCTGCAAGCCCTCTTATCTCACCACTCTTCTCTGTTTTCTCCCTAACTGCCTACTATTCTCCTGTAACTTGATATGATGAATTAATTTCAATGGCCACGCATACTATTCACACAACTTAAAAACCTTAGCATTCTTTTACCATAAAACGTAGATGTGCGTTTAACACAACATATGCATTAAACGCATACGTTTTCTCCACTTTGCTAGCATCTCCTTACTTTTTGAATTAATTATTGGTCCACTAGTATTGTTCACTTGTTAAAAACATACACAACTCTTGCATTTTCTTCCATTGATTTTGTGTTTTGCTTCCTTCATTGCACTTTGGACTGTCGTTTTGCTCCATTATTTCCCATGAAATTGACGTTGTATGGGGTTTCCCATCTATTGCCTTCCATCTTTATTTCACCATAATTCCAAGATGCTTTCCATTAAATTCACTCTATTGAATTCAAGTTATTGCATAAAAAAACATGAAATTTTCATGCACGATATCCATGAGCTATATTGCTTCATCATCTTAATTTTCTTGTCTTTGCTTGCTCTAATATTTATCATTCTTACTCCATGAAGACAAGTGAGTGTAATTCTTTGAAAAATGGCCCAAATGTTGTGCTTTCGACTCACTTTAACTTTTTTGCTTCCAAATTGTCCCTGAAGTCACATATAAGTCAAGGTGAGTATCTTAAGCAATTTTATGTCATTAATCACTAAGTGTTATGAAATAATTAACAATTAATTAAGCACATATCACATTCCACATGCATTCATGAAAGTAGAAGAAAGGAAAGAGATGACTTCCCTTTCTTTGAATATTTTAGCACCCCACTACTATAGAGTATATACCCAAACATCCAAAGGATATTCAAGAACTTACCCTATAACAATGGAATGTTAGAGCAATCTTATACACTTATTATGGCATCATACAGAATAACTCAAAACTTAAAAGCTTAACTCCTCATTTCATTTACTAATATGATTTACACCGTAGTCAGTAAAACAAATATTTATATTACCAAAACGATCGAGTGTTTACAACTCTTTATACAAAGTTCTACATGACATAAGAAGCTGCATGAATACAATTTACAACTCCTCAGATGTTAGCTGACCGAACATTAAGTCATTTCTTACTACTAAAATGTTCTTCTAGAGTATCTTAGAGGCTAAGTCTCCTTTCTCGTACTTGAAAATCAACGTTGCAATTTCGATGAGTTTTGTGAACTCAGTGAGTGAACCATCACTAATGAGCTCACTCATATCAAATACTCAAATATCCCACATATAACCAAATTCACCACATTTCTCATTTTAATAAGACATAATGAATGTCACACATTCCATATACTCTTTTCAGGCATAACTTGATTATGCATATTCCAATCAATCACATTATCAACAATTACACAAATATAACATATCACTTTATCACCACAATTTCATAAATGGATTCACAATCATATATGTACACTATGCATATGAGACTCCAGTTTTGTTTTTATTTTGTTGCGACCAGGCGCCTTTCACTGTCCCATATCTCTTGTGGATATCAGGCTCTTTTTTAGATACTATCCTGTACTCATTGTGGAAATCAGGCTCATTAATCATAAAGCTAGTAGCTTGATGTGCAAAATTCTAAGCATTAAGCTCTTTAAGACTGGCTAATCTAGTCACAATGCCTTTATCTGATCATACATATTAATGTGATGCATCAAACCACAGAATATGTTATCAATAACATTTATTCATGATTCACATTCATATTCATATATTCATCGGATCTAAGTCCAACATTTAACAATATGATGAGAATACAGATATCTTTCAGAATTATATGCAATCAAAATAATTCCAATACATTTCCAAATATCAAACTCCTTGATCGGGGTGTTACAGTATGAAAAAGTTTTAATATTTATAACCCCGATATTTCTGCAAGCGTACTGGTCGTTTGCGTAGTACTTAAGGTATCGTTCCCATTGGGGGGTTAATCTAGTCCTAAAATCTAAGGTCTGAGACTATTCAACAAATATTTAACAACCAATAAATTTTGAGACAAAGACTAACTAAATCAAATAACCAAATAAACTAACAAATAGTAATTGATAATTAACAATTAATTAAAAACAATCACGATGATGATTAACAATTTTAAATAACAATAATGAAAATTTATTAATTTGTTAAAAAATGATTGTACACCTTCAACTTCCACCTAATGAGTTTACCGAAAGACAAAAAGGGAAAATTATCTATCCTTAATGGCAACCTAACCTATTAAGATTTATCGAATTAACGGTTCTAGATGATCCTAGGGTCAATTACTCTCTCTCAAGTTATAATTGAACCTTAAAGCATAAACCTTAATCAGATTAAAGGAAGTTGTAATCTCTTAATTACCAACCTATCCAAAACCTAATTAGTTCTTAAGTTCTTTAATAAACAATTGGAAACCTAAATGTGATCTCCCTACACAATATTCAATAACTTGATTTAATTCTAAATCTATTAATTTACCTAACTCTCATTAGCCCAAATTAATCGTTTTCTCTCGATTCACCCTCTCAGTTCATTATCGAGATATGAAGTGCATAATAAATCTCAATTAATTCAATAAATACATAAAACAATCACATTTCACTAAATTAACAATAATAATCCAAAAGTGAGTATAGAACATCAACCACAATGCAAGTTTATAATCAACTATATATCCTAATTCTATAATTGAATAAAACTGAAATATATAAGAACAAAACTCGAAGCGATGATGGGAGACCATGACTTCGGAAAGCTGCTTAATTTGGGAAGAATGTCGTGTTTGTGTCATCTTCCTTTTCTTTCTTCCTTCATCTCTTTCTCGATCTCTCAAGGTTCTCTTTTAGGGTTTCATTTTTGATGGCTAATCAAGGCTCTTCTCAGACTGCTTCTTCTATCCCTTAATGTTATATTTATACTTTGGAGTCCTTAGGGTTGATTTGGGGTCGAAACGGTCCAAAAAGTCTTGCGAAACTTAAGTTTTTATGTCAGCCCAATGCAAGCCACGATCGTGGTCAGGACCTAACCCTCTCTTTCACAATCGTGGCCCAAAGCGCACGATCGTGGCCCAAAGTGCATGATCGTGGCCTGGGTCCTATAAGGTCATCTCTTTTTGTCACGATCATAGCACATGATTTTGACCTGAAACTCTTCGAAACTTCTCCATTCTTTATCGTTTACACTGAAACACTAACAAACACGTCAAGGTACCTCAAAAACATAAAATTTAAGCTTAAAGACTCATACTAACCTATAAAAACACTTAAACATATAAACTAACACAATTAAAACATAAATACACACTCAATACTCAAATTAACATTAAATACCTAATAATTTAAACCCTAAAACATAATGCAAATCACAACTATCACTCCTCGAACCATTAATTTTCGAAATTGTCACATACAGATCATCAAAAGTTCAATAACTGGAATTTAAACAAAAATAAATCAATCCTAGTGAGAACATTTAGGTTACTCATAGTACGCTTCAAATTATGTTATTGCCTGGATGGTCTGACAATGTCTGGATTCAGTCGTTCGAATTATGCTTCTAAAATCATTCAATACACACAAATTCTCATTATAAAGTTGATAAATCAAATACATATTCAATCATGCATATGTATGTATATGCCATGTTCAATGCATGCTTAATGACTTTCCCAGGTATGTTTCCCGAATTACAATTCATGCTTGTTCAAACATTTTCAGTTGGATATGTCTTGTTTGCACTTAGGTTTGCATCTCAAAATAACTTGATTATCCTAAATTCAGCATTCAATCATCAAAATAGTTCATTTTAAGCATAAATGAATCATAGGAAAGTACCTTATCATTAGTTGTTCCAAACATCACTTAAAGACAACATTTAATGTTCAAACCTTGCCCACAATCGTGGTGGACTTTGCCACGATCATGACATAATCTATGCAATAGGACACGATTGCTGGGACTCTACTACAATCATGAAAGAATCAAATTTTACTAGGCCACGATTGTGCCCAGTATTGATCCCTCCAATTCTCCACGAATTCACCTACTTAGAAACATCATTTACACATCCAATTTTGTAGAATTCATGCTCATTTATACAGCCTCATTTAGGTCTGAATTAAGCTCCAAATCCAGCTAAAAATCATTCAATTGATAGCTCACAAATCGTGGTCTTTCATATATGAAAAACAAACTAGAAACTATCATACATTATCATGCATATAGTCCTAATTTTTTCTTAATTCAAACACACTATACTGACATTTTCCTTTAGCATAAATTCACCTTTATTACAATTCAAGTTCAGGTCTAATTCATCCATGAATCAACCTATATAATCTATGATTTTCCCACACTAAGAACAAGCATAAAACTTCTAAGTTTATCTGACACAGCTCTAGCACATATCATCACCAACATCACTTGCATTTCATTCCAATTCAAGCATCATTCTTATACTATTAAACATGCCATAAAGATCATATTGTTACTTACTTACTATACTTCCAACACAGCTTAAAACTTCAAGATAACCTATTGTTGGATCGAAAAAATAAAGCATGCACGATTTAGATAAAATGGTAGATTGCAAAACTTTTTAGAAATCAAAATTACAGCGGAAGCAATATAACCAAATCAACATGCATGGCCATAAATTATACGGTATAAGGATAATAAACATAAGAAAAAGGTGGTAGAAATTATATTACCGACTCTTTCGCTACAGCTTTAACTCCTCACTGTGCTATCCTAACCTCGACAATGTATCCTCTCCTAAAAGATGTATCCTCTTCTCGTTATTTTATCATTTTCTTGGTATTGTATATTTGACCACTCTAGTCTACCACTTGTTCTTCTTGGACGATTTAGTTAACAAGATCCTTTAGTGGGAAAGGAGAAGAAAACTTGAAGAGATTTTTTCCTTAGAAGAAAGAAGCCAATTTTTAAGACACTTTTCATGCAATTTTCGTCTATACCATGCAAGATAGGAGAGAGAGAGTAAAAAATGCAAGAAAACCTTCTTACACCATCTCAATATCGGTTTTTTATCAAAAGAAAGAAGAGATTTGCATTAAATGCATCACTTCATTCTTTAATCATTCATAAAGAAGCCAATAAATGAGA
>JAOQMS010019706.1:0-15837 GCA_027563885.1 Erythroxylum longipes | reverse complement strand
AACCACAAATCAATTGCATTTTTCCATTATTTACTAACAATAACACATATAAACAACAAATAAACCAATAATTACACGAAAAAACCGCAAACATCAATAATAATCAAGCAAGATTTCATCACCAAACACTCACATTTAACACTAAAAATATGCTTTTTTAAGAGAAATAACACACTCATTAGAGAGTTTACCTCAAACAACGCACGATGAGTAAGAAAACAGGCAAAAAATGGCCGAAAAATGTGAGAGAAGGGGTCGAAAAACAGAAGGTGATCACGAGTTGAGAGAAGAAGAATTGTGCGTGGGGGGGAGGGGAGGGGGCGGAGCGCGAGATAAAGACTGTGGATTACCGACGGAATATACATTCCGTCGGTAATCTAGGTTTTCTCTCGTCGTTTACACGACAGAACTTGCCAACATTTACCGACAGAATACCAATTCTGTCACTAAAAAAGCGGTAATTAATGGCAGTGGAAACTCAAATACCAACAGAATATAGATTCCGTCAGTAATCTAGGTTTTTCCTCGTCATCTTTACGACACAACTTGCCAACATTTACCAACAGAACTCCAATTCCGTCGCTAAAAGAGTGATATTTCCTGGCTGTGGAAACTCAAATACCGACGGAACACTAATTCCGTCGGTAATCTAGGATTCATATTGCCGTCTTTAACAAAACGACGACGCAAGTTTCCAACAGTTACTGACGGAAAAGTATTTCCGTCGCTAATGTTCGCGTTAAATCGAATAATCACCGACGACATGCATATTCCGTCAGTGATCCAAGTTTATCTTCTCATCTTCATCCAAACGACGACGTTTGGTTAACTAAATGGATATCATTTACCGACGTTATATGTGTTCCGTCAGTATTTTACAACAGTTTCCTATTGCGACGGAACACCAATTCCGTCAGTAAATTATCCCTCATTTATTACCGACGCAAGCCCCTATTTCTGTCAGTATATGTCCGAAGAAATGAATTGTGGGAACTGTTCCTGCAATTTTTGCTGACACCGTAGGCTTTATCGTCGCTATATGCCGTCAGAGATTTTGCCCGAAATTCCTTCCCTCCAGTTTTGCCGACGGATTTATGGTTCCGTTGCTATATACAAAACCAACCCCTTAGTTACCAACGGAATTTGTTTTTCCGTCGGTAAATAGCATCGGTTTTGTTTCCGTCGGTAATATTCCACTGCTATTCAATGATTTTCTTATAGTGGAGGATGCACATAGGAGGCTCGAGAACAAATTTGAGCAAGTAACGAAGAACTATGACTCACCCATACACTATTTGGAGGTCCAAGTAGGCCAATTAGCAGAGGCAATGTCTACTCGAAATGCTAGAACTCTTCCAAACAACATCGAATCTAACCCGAAAGGATGTATTATGGCTATTAGTCGAAGCCAGGATGAGGAAGCTGAAAAAGTGAAGGAGAAAGTGGATAAAGGAGAGGATCATTCCAAGCAAGACAGTGATTGAGTCAATTGAGGCAACTCGACGTATATTCCCATTTCCTATTTTGGCTCAACGAGAGTTAAATGCAAAGAGTGCAGCGAGGAACCTAGAAGAGATTGAGCAAAACAAGGTCGAGGAAGTGACTAAACAAATACAGACGAAGCTCACAATAAAGGAATCCATCAAGAATGTCACTCCCGCTGGACCCGAACCCGACATCGATGGTGATATCCGAGTTCGTGCCCCGCGAGGGTGGCATGTTAGAGCACTCGATCACCCTTTTTAATGACATAAGTCATTAAATCCCAAAATCAGAAATACAGATTTCCACTACCATTCGACTCTTCATTCCACGGCTATTTGTCAATTTCTTGCCACTTGGCATTTTTTCTAATCCAGAAATTACCCCAAAAATTTCCAGAAAAATTTCTAAAATTCACTAAAAATTCTCAAACCTCATTAACCATTAGCGCATATACTTATCCGTTTCCTATATCACTTCACCACTCGTTTACTTTCTCTTAAAGGACCACAGTTGATTTATTTAAGAGGTCTATCAATCCCTTGTTTATATATCACACTTCCTTAATTATTTTCTTGATGAGTTTCAACTTACTTAACTTTTCACTTCCAGTCTCAACAACACATGTATCGGATTCTAACGGGATGTTACAAAGAAGAAGGTTAAGGAGCGAATATTAGAAGAGGACCCTAACATCGCACAAAAGAAAGAGGACCCAGGGAACTTTTTCATCCCCTACAGCATCAATAGAATCATCATAGATAGGGCATTCACAGATCTAGGAGCAAGTATAAACATGATGCCCTACACCTTTAGTTTAAAGTTGGGGTTAAAAGAGTTAGTGTACACAAGTTTTTAGTAAAGACGACCGACAGTGCAATGCACAAATCGATGGGGATTATAAAGGATGTGCAAGTAAAAGTTGATAAATATACCTTTCCCACATACTTCTACATATTGGACATTGGAGAAGATGTGAATACCCTAATAGTTCTTGGATGATCGTTCCTGGTCACTACGTATTCAATCATTGACGTTGATAGGGGCGAATTAACTCTAAGGATAGGAAAAAAAGTAAATAACCTTCTAAGTGTTGCAAAAAGATTACGGATCTCCTTTACCTCCACAAAATAGCAAAGAAGCTGAATCTTGAGGCGAATGGGAAGATATCAAGGATCCTGGGAACATATTTAGGAATAAGCGCTCGTGAAAAAGAAAGTGAGGAAAAGAGAATTACAAAGAAGGTGGGAACTGTAGCATGGTAGCTAAAGTGCAAACTTTGAGATTAATGACGACCCTACCATCACACTATTCATTCCGACCATCGTGAGCTTAAAGGAGCGTCGAGCTACTGACGTGAAAAGAAGCACTTCATGGGAGGCAACCCATGGAAAAAATTAGTTTCTTGTTTAATTTTGTTAGAACATTTGAATTCTGTAGTTAGGATTATTTTTGTTTCAAATAAAATCAAGAAAGAATAGGATTTTGGAATAAAGTAGATGATGTATCAAGCAAGCAAAAGAGAGGTGAAAGGGGGCCACAAAAGAATTAAACTGTAAATAAGGAAAGATTAGGGAAAGAACATAAGAAGATAAATAAGAAGTGTGGGAAAGCCACTAGGCCACGATCATGGCCTGCGACTGGGCAATAAGAGGGAGGACACAATTTTTAAAAGAATTTTTACCATTTTACCATTTTAACCACCTATATATTCAGTTCTGACTTCACTTTTACATTCACTTTCATTTCACTTTATCTCTCTAGACTACAAGATCATAAAAGCTCTCACATCTCGCTAAAAATTTCAACCTTTCAATTTTCTTCCAAATTCTACCCAATTACGTCGCACATTAAACAATCATTCGGACGAGAGCCAATAGGTGACAGCATGTTACGGGATGTGAGAGAAGAAATCGAGCAGCAGACTTTGGCACTCCCTTCCCGATCTATACAAAGGAGGAAGGTACTAGTTTTCGATCCTTTAATGCTAGAAAAATTTTAGTTCCAAAATACTTTGATTTCCCATTCGATAGGCTAGAGTTGCATAAGAGGGTAGAAAACCTAGCTGAGAGAATCTAGTGGGCCCAATTCATACGATTCCAATTTCCTGTCTAATAGGAGCTCAAATTGGAATTCTTGACTTCATTGAATTATGACCCAAGGAATCCCAAAGAATTGTGGTTTAGGTTGGGAGGACGAGCATATGAATTAAATGTAGAAATCATGTGCAAGATGTGTGGATTCCTCGAATCTTCCATTATCGATCATCATAAAGATTTTCGTCCTTCTCAATACTGGAATGAGCTTACTGGAATTGAGCAATTTCATGCTAAGAATGCTCATAACAACATCATAAGTTCCCATAGACACTTATTGCTGCACAAATTCACGTGTCATTTGGTTTTTGACAAAACCGAAACCAACAAGTGCTCTACAAAAGAACTTTTTATGTTTTGGTATATAGACCACAGTATTCCAGTCTACAAATCCACACATGTGCTGAATGCCATTATTGCGACTCTACGAAAAAGGAGCAACAATCTAGGAATGAAGTACATAGTGTCTACCATTGCAGAATATTTTGGGATGGACCGTGGTCGGTTAACTGTCCACTTACCTAAATTCCTAAACCATCACCACTTATGGCGAGATGAGATCCTTCATTCCCACAATATGGAACTTAAGGAAATCAGTGAAAAGGCACATGTCAAAAATAAGGCAAGTTAAGCAAGTTCGAGCTTAGCGCCACCTCGGTAAGCAGAAGAGTCTAGTGAAGAATCTGAGGATGAGGAAGAAGAGCAAGGCTAGAAGGAAGTTCTGGATGCGATCTCCGAAACCAACAAGACACTTGCAGAGAACCATAGAATGATGAAGGAGATGGCCCAAACACAAAGATGCCAGAGCTGGGATATCCATCAGATCCATAGATATTTCGAGGCTCAGGGCTTTCAATTGCCACCTCCGACACCATCACCAAATATTTCTATTTTATTTTTTCTGTTACTTTAAATTATGTCTTCTCCTTTCCTTTATATGCTTGTGTGTTCCCTTCTCAAAATGAGGACAATGTGTTGCTCAAGTGTGGGGAGGGGTTATGTATTTTGCTTTTGAATGTGATTTTGCATATTGTATGATCATTATTAGGTTGCATTTTATGAACTGTATGAATGTGTCAATGGCTTAGATGGAGCAAAATTCATTTAATTTTGAACATAATCTATTAGGTTGTAAATAATTATTAGCTCGTAAAATTAGTGAATTAGGAGTCTTTGGATAAATATACAGCTTAATTAGGATTTAGTGTAAATTTAGCACCCTATAAGTTTTCATATTCATTCATAATTTGAGGCATTTCAACTTAAGTAGCTTAACTAGTATTTTTCATAGAAATAGTAGTTTAAACAAAAAGGTAGGTAATAAATGAAAAAATTATGTTTTTTAATAAATCATTATTCTGCTGGAATTCGAGTTACGAATAGAGTTAGTAGCCAGTTGAAAACTTGATATAGCTGAGTAACCGGATCGACACGCATCACAAATGTGTGCCTTCGTGTCAAAAAGCTATAATGACGTTTCAACCAAGCTGTTTAATAAAAACATGGTTTAGTTGAGTAATCGGATCGACATTTATTACCAATGTTTGCCTCCACATAGAAAGACTAAGTCTATGTTTAAGAACAAAAAAAAAGTGTTTCCTTAAAAACCTATCAGATTTGTAATAAGCTTGACTTTTCATGAAAATATACTTAGGAACAGTTACAGAGTCTGAAGGACCAAAGAATTATTAATGTGTGTGTGCAATTGAAAAGGGTAAATAAATTAACACTTAGATCTTTATTAATTTGTATATTTAGTTCAAAGCCCCTAGACATAGACTTTGCATGTTAATGATTAGATACAACTTGTATGCTCGTGTTTAAGATTAAATTTATTTCATGAAGTTGAAGTCATTATCTTATTATTGCATTGTGTGTTGTATGTGTGTTATGCGTTTGTTGTTTTGTTTGCTTGAGGTCAAATAAATGTTTAAGTGTGGAGATGTTGATAGTTGTGATTTGCATTATATTTTAGGGCTTAATTTGTTATGTATTAAGTGTAATTTGAGTATTTAGTGTGTGTTTAGGTTTTAATTGTGTTACTTCATGTGTTTAAGTGTTTTTATGGGTTAGTATAAGTCTTTGAGCTTAAATGTTATGTTTTTGAGGTACCTTGATGTGTTTGTTAGTGTTTCATGATAAACGGCAAAGAATGGAGAAGTTTCAAAGAGTTTTAGGCCAAAACCATGACCCACGATTGTGGCAAAATCGTGACAAAAAGAGGCAAACCAATAGGACTCAGGCCATGATCGTGCCATTTTGGTCATGATCGTGACAGAGAGCTCTGAACCAGGCCATGATCGTGACAGAGAGGGTTAGGCGTTGGCCATGATCGTGGCCCTGGGTAGACATGAAAATAGCTGAAAAAATCAAGCTTTGCAAATGTCAAGTTTTGCAGGACTTTTTAGATCGTTTTGACCCCGAACCAACCCTAGGGCTTCCAAGATATAAATATAACATTAAAAAATAGAAGAAGCATCCTTTGAAGAGCTTTGATCAGCCACCAAAAATGAAACCCTAAAAGAGAAAACCTTGAGAGATCGAGAAAGAGACGAAGGAAGAGAGAAGAGGAAGATGACGTAGACATGACGTACTTCCCGGAATAAGTCACGGCCTCCCATCATCTAGTCGAGTTCTGTCTCCTATGTATTTCAGTTTTATTTGATTATAGAATTGGGATATATAATTTGATGATAGAATTGCATTGTGATTGATGTTCTATACTCACTTTTGGATTATTATTTTTGATTTAATGAAATCTGATTGTTTTATGTGTATATTGAATTAATTGTGATTTGATTCTGCAATTCATATCTTGATAATAAACTGAGAGGGTGAATCGAGAGAAAATGATTAATTTGGGCTAACGAGGGTTATGTAAATTAATAGATTAGGAATTAAATCAAGTTGGTAAATCTTGTGTAGAGAGATCACATTTAGATTTCCAATTGTTTATTAGAGAACTTAAAAATTGATTAGGTTTTGGATAAATTGTTAATTAAGAGATTACAATTTCCCATAATCTGATTAGGGTTTATGATTTAGGGTTCAATTATAACTTGAGAGAGAGTAATTGACCCCTAGGATTATCTAAAACCATTAATTTGATAAATCGTAATCAGTTAGGTTGACATTAAGGATAGATAATTTTCCCTTTCTCTTTTTTAGTAAACTCATTAGGTTGAATTTAAGGGTGTGCAATCACTGTTCAACAAATCGATCAATTTCCATTAATTGTTATTTAAAATTGTAAATCATCATCGTGATTGTTTCTATTTAAGTGTTAATTGTCAATTATTGTTTTGTTAGTTGATTTGGTTATTTGATTTAGTTAGTCCTCGTGTTAAAATTCATTATTTGTTAATATTTATTTAATAGTCTCCAACCTTAGATTTTGGGACTAGATTAACCCTCCTCGTAGGATCGATAACTTGGGTACTACGTGAACGATTGGTGCGCTTGCAGAAATATCGAGGTTATAAATATTAAAACTTAGCATATGTAAAACCTAGCGATCAGAGACTCCTTGATTTCCTTCATGTTATGTTCATTCAGCAGGAAGTTTTTATCAGCATTTTTCTTTTCCTTTTCCCTATCTTCTTCAGCTTGGTCGAGCTTCTCCTCAGTGGCCTTATTGATAACTATGATTCTTTCCTTTGGGTTTGTTTCTGTTTTACTTGGAAGGCTCCTCATATTTCATACAGACAGTGCATCTGCCAACTGGCCCATTTAGACTTCCAAGTTATGGATGGAGGATGCATGATTCTTTGTCACCTGTTGAAATTTTTCTTCCAATCTCTTACACGCATCATCCATGCTTCCAATCTTATCCAAGATTTTGTCTAATTTGACTTTCATGGAATTAGGTTTCTCCGGCTAGAGTCTAGGAGGCCTGTAAGGTCTAAATTTACCTCCAACATTGTTTGACCACGAAAAGTTTGGGTGATTCTTCCATCCAAGATTTTACATGTTCGAATAGGGGTTGTTCCCTCCACCAGGACCAAACCGTGCTCCCATATACTTAATTTGCTCTGTTTCATTACTTTGCATAAGGAAGCAGTCAATGGTATCATGATTATCCTGGCCACATAGCTCCCATCTTTATTGAATGGCCTTAAAAGGGGTTGAAGAGGAAGCCTTCATGTTCAACTGTCATATTAAGCTATTAATTTTTTCTTACATCTCTGTCATTTGGTCAACAACTATAGCTCCCTTCTATTCTTAGACGGTTATTTGTTGTCTTCATCAGTCATTTATCCACAAACAGCTATTAATGGCCATTTCCTCTAGCAACTCCTCCGCTTCGTCAACAGTCTTTTATATAAGCGATCCGTCTTATGTTAAATCTATGGTACCTCTTGTGGGTGGATTGACTCCATTGTAAAAGGTTTGGAAAAGAAATGCTTTTGGTAAGTTGTAATGTGGACACCTCCTTTGCAAATCCTCATATCTCTCTCATGGCTCGTAAATTGATTCCCCATCACTCTTTTGGAAGTTCGTGATTTCTTTTATCATCGTTGTAGTTTTAGTGAGTGGAAAATACTTGTCCAGGAATGCACGTACCAATTGCTCCCACGTTGTGACATTTGAGGGACTGAGAGAGTGATACCAAGCTTTGGCTCTATCTCTTAATGTAAAGGGAAAAAACCTCATCCTAACAGCGTCTTCTAACATCCCATGATATCAGAAGGTATCACATATTTTGAGGAAGTTTACTATATGTGCATTCGGATCCTTGTTGGTCAATCCATATAATTGCACATTTGTTGCAACATGTTTAGTAAGGCCGGTTTAATCTTAAAAGAAGCGACTTGAACTAGTGGTCAGGTTACTCCTTGATTGGCAACATTGAACCCTGGTCTAATGAGGTCCATAAAGGTTCACGGCTAATGTCCTTAGGTTCCTCCCTTATCAAACTCTTGATGAAACTCTTCTGCCATTAGTTCTTCAATTTCTTCTTCTTAGCGTTTGGCTCTTCAAATGGCTTGGTCCAAGTGAGTGATGTCGAGTGCTAGGGTTTCAAAGATTTGACTTGAACTTCTAATGACTCTTGTGTTCATGCAAATGCACGAACACAAGAGTGATAAAAATGCCTTAGACTACAAGAACTAAACTAATCATACTACTCCCCAGGCACGCTGCCAAAAACTTATTAAGTTTTAATCTATTTAAAACCCTTCATATACTGCAAGCGCACAGGTCGTGAGTGTAGTATGTGAGGTGTCAATCCCTCGAGGAGTTGTCGAATAATCTAATTCTAAATTATCTAAGGTCTAAATAATTATTAAAATGAAAACAAAAAATGAACAGAAAAGTAAACCCATGAAGATGATTAACAGAAAGTTAATTTGTAAAATTAACACAAAAGAAATCTAATATTGAGAACCACTAAATTCACAATGGAAAATCACACAAGAAAAATTACCAAATTATGAGAAAGAGATTTATCCTATCATCAATGCTAACCTAATCTCTTTTGTGTTAATGTGGTCTTGGTTCTAGAATATCGAAGGGTAGATTACTCTTTTTCGAGTTATAATCATTAAGCCCTAACTAATAAACCCTAATTAAGTCGAGTTATCGAAAATTTCATCTCTCGATTAACAATCAGCTCACAACCTAATCAGTTCTTAAACCTTTTAATAAACAACAGGGTCTCACACTATATCTCTCTCAATATAATTACTGATTTAATTATTTGCCTGGTCTATTGGGTCATTTAACTCTCATTAACTAACCCAATCATTTTGCATTCGATTCACTCTCTCGATTTATCACAAAGCATGAAGTTATAACAAATAATCACAACACCTAAATGAATTAACACAAAAACAACTAGATTAACATTGAAACAAGTTTAAATCCTTAAAGAAAAGTTAGAACATCATCATCAATTCCAAATCCATTAACATCATCATATCCATCTTACACATTCAAAGGAAAAAAATAACAAAGATGAAAAGAAAATGTCACTTGGATAGGATCAGGATGGCTCGGAGGAGCAGTAGCAACAGAAGCCAGCTCCTCTCTCCTCTTCTTCTTCTTTCTTCTTGGAGTTTTCCAAAAGTGGCAGAAATTGGAGCTCCCCCTAGGGTTCTTTCTCTTTCTTTATATAGTCTTTTATATTTTAGGCACTTAGTTCTCTATTTTAATCGTGGAAGACAAGGCCACAATCGTGGCTCCCCCAACTGGTTCTGTCACGATCATGGGCCTGGGTCTGGCTCCAAGCTTCCTCTGATTCTCCTCTGTTCTTCTATATCTGTTCTCAAACACTAACAAATACATCAAGGCACCTCAAATACACAAAATCAAAGCTCAAAAGCATGCTCTAACCCATATAACACTCAAAACATTAAATAACACAATCATAACCTAAACATACACTAATAATTCAATTTAACAACTAAACACATACTAAACTACCCACTAAAACATTATGCAACCTACCACTATCAACATCCCTACACTTAAACTTTTGCTTGTCCTCAAACAAAGACAACACAAGAAAAACAAAAACACACCAAAACAGAACACACACACATAAGTAATAATGGGACAATGGCATTTGATTCTCTTACTTTATATATTTTTTCTATTTTAGGCATTTAACTCTCTGTCTCGATCGTGGTTGACAAGGCCACAATCGTGGCTCCCCAACTTGTTCTGTCACGATCGTGGGCCTATGTTTGGCTCTGAGCTTCCTCTGATTCTCCTCTGTTCTTCCGTATTTGTTCTTAAACACTAACAAATACATCAAAGAACCTTAAATACATAAAACTAAAGCTCAAAAGCATGCTCTAACCTATATAACACTCAAAAAACAAACATTTAACTAAATAACACAATCCCAACCTAAAAATACACTAATAATTCAATTTAACAACTAAACATATACTAAACTACCTACTAAAACATTCTGCAACCTACCACTATCACTCTCATAAAATATAAACTTAGTTAATCTATACAATAAATTATATTAGTTCAAAAGGTAGAATTAAAAATTAATAAACTTAAAATGTTACTTCTAAGGATAAATTTGCATCTTTAGTCAAAATTAGAGGAACTTTTTAAACACTTTTTTCAAATGATTTTTAAAGGCAAATTGGTAAACTTATTTTCCAAATCAATAGAAGATCACCATGTCATCAAAATTTAAAGTGTGTAGGTCACATACTATAGTAGGAAGAATTTTGAGTTTAAAAGAAAATTTAAGAAAAATTGGAGATTCATTTGCAAAAATAAAAAGTTCATAGTCAAATGTGCATCTAGAGTGAAAGTTGATAGATCAAATGAGGCTCTTATTTTATACACTTAAAGTTCTTACATATGTACATAAATTAGATGTCCAATTAATTTTCAAAAAGCTATCATATTTTAAAATCACCCATTTTATCCCCTATGGGTGCCTTTGAATGATAAATTCCCTCTTCAAACCCACATCATATCCTTAAGCACCTTATATATTGAGTTCACTATAGTCCTCTTCTTTTAAAGTTAACAAAATTGTTACAAACCGTTCTCTACATTGGCTTCACACAAAGATTTCTAGAAGAACTTAAACTTAACTATCTCTCCAAATAATACAATCACAACAAACAGCCTGGTGGATATTTTATTAGGAAAAAGTTAGATCATAGCTTGGAAAATCCTCAATGGATGTTGAAGTTCCCCAACCATTTCTCCACTTATTCTTGCAACAACTTATCAGATCATACATCGATGCTAACTCAGACTGGTGCAATTAATCCTAGGAAGCCATTCAAATTCAATGGCTTCCTAGCTAATGTGGCAAGCTTTAAAGATGCCATTTGGAAAGCATTGGAGCAATATTTTTTGGATCTAAGTAATGCTGTTGGAAAATCAGGACAAAATATGATCCTGACTGTAGTGTAATAATTACGAAACTTTTTTGTAATTTGATTTCTCAAAAATAAGATCAATTTAATTATGTAAAATGATTAACACATAAATTATAATAAAGCATGAATCGTAATTCGTACCTTATTTTGAAACTTGATCCTTATCTCATCATATCCCTCAAAATGTTTCCAAAATTGATTCATCTCAACCATCCTAGCCGCACAAGTGTCTGGCCTCTAATATTATCCACATAATAGGTTACGAGAATTCTGTAACTTTTACAGTGAGGGTTAAGCAAGAAGTACTAGTTTCGTTAAAGCGTAAACCTATTTATAATAAATTTTAGACATTTTAGCAATTTAATTGAAATTAATTCTAATTTCTACTAAAATTTAATTTAAATTACAAATAATTTTAATTAAATACCAATTGTGCCCAAATATAATCCAATATCTAATATTAATCCTCATTTATTAAATATCTCATATTTAATTAGAAAGTTTCTCAAACTTTACAATTAACTCTGACTTGATTAAAATATCTTTGCTCTCTACAACCCATTCTATATGTGTGACCCATTAGGATCCCAAATATGTTGACAATGATTATAAATTCTAATTCTAATTCCTAATTAGGATTAGATAAATTAAAACTCCTTTTAATTTATCTTTATTTCTCCAATTAAACAATTTCTAATCATAGATCAAAATTGGTGTCTAGCAACACATCATAACCACCCAAATATTCAAAAATGCCAAAGTGGTTTTGACTAACCTTTTCGGGCATGATTTTTTTGTATAATTCAATTCTTGCATCATATAATGTTTCGATTAGACAGAGTATCGAATTAATGTGTACTCTTTTTGAGTCTAATCATATTAGTTCTCCATCATTAGCTATTGATTTAATTAATGAGATTTGTAAACTATTTACAAAGCATCATTCTACGTTGGCCAAGGATTTCCCAATTCAATAGTAATCAAGAATAACAAAACATTCTCCCTAATTACTTATAGTGAAAAATCATATCTTGATCACACAACTACCTACATATAGTTCATTGTACATCCAACAACTACCAATTGAACAACCTATGATTAGAATAGATCATAAGTAATATCAAAACATATCAATCCATATACAAGATAACTTTGGAGACCTCAAGTTATAGGATCATTTATACAATCATCACAATGAAAATTTCCACAGATATATAAGTAAAGTTCCAAATGGATTTCTCATATTAAGTTAGTTCAGTGAACTTGTTCTTTAATAAGTACCCACATGTTTGTTTAAGTATCTCCATACTTTAGCCTATGAGATTAACTACTTCTTTCATAAGGAAAAACATAACATGTGCTAGCCTTTTATTTTATATTAATGTCCAATCTTAATAGAACAATGACTAAAAACAATTTAGGAATAATATATAAATGCAATATAAATCTCATAATTATAATCTCATTACAATTTCATTTACAATGTATAATTATACCATGGACTTTAATATAGGCCTTATCATATACATCTAAACATGTACAAGATAAAGAATGCCTTTAAATTATTTTTTCACTAAACTAAAACTAATTGATTAGGTATAGGGCAAAAAATATACATCTTTTACAGGAAAATGGGACTCATTAGAATGGAAATGAAAATTCTTTTTAAAGACAATATTGACAGCACACACCATCTGTCAAACACTACTAAATGTCATTTGGATAATTCAACACCAAATTTACAATAATCTTGGATCTAATCAACTGCAGGAAATGGAGAAAGATGCTCTCCACAATTATTTTAAAGCCCTCTGGTATGATTTTTCCTTGATGAAGTAGAGATCAAGATTGGAATGGTTAAAGAATGTGGATAGAAATACCTCTTTCTTCCATAGAATTGTATCACTAAAGTTCAATAACTCTCAGTTGAATTTGTAAGTCGAATTAGTTGACGAGGCTTTTTAACTATTTTTCTGAACTGTTGAATAAGCCTTATAGTTTTCATTCTTCTATAACCCTACTTAAATAACTTCTGCAAGATTATCTATCTTCTCATGAGGCTAAATTCCTTTCTCAACTTGTTACCATTAAGGAGATTGAGGAAACACTAAAACCTTTACGTTCGTATAAAGCCTTTATTTTAGATGGTTTCAATGTGAACTTTTTCATAAAGACTTGTCCCCTCACAAGGAATTTAGTGTTAGATGTTGTTTTGGAATTTTATAATAATGGATCCTTATTGACAAAGATTAATAAAAGTTTTATTAATCTTATTATTAAGAGTGGAGAACTACATAACTTTTTAGATTTTCGCTCCATCTCTTACAATTCCATATATAAATTGTTCTATAAAATTCTAGCTTAGAGGTTGAGAAAGGTGCTTGCTAATCACTTTGGAGAATCAAAGGGTGCCTACATCCCTGGTAGGGCTATTGGAGATAATATATTGATTCTCCAAGAGCTGATCAAAACCTACGCAAAGAAGAATGGTAGGGCCAATTGCTACATAAATATTGATCTCAAGAAGGCTTATCATTATATGGATTGGGGCTTCATCACCAACGTTCTAGTTGCCATGAATTTCCTTAGGATATTTATCCAATGGATCACTCAATGTATCTCTTCACCTTCCTATAACATCCTTATTAAAGGTCAGCCCACAAACACTTTTAGAAGTTGTAAAGGAATTAGACAAGTTGATCATATATCACCTTACCTTTTTGATTTAGTGGTGGAGGTCTTCAAAAGACTACTCTATAGGGTTTGCAGAGTACTAAGGGCTTCAAATATCACTCTAAATATAGAAGGGTCAATTTATCTCATCTATGCTTTATTGATGATCTTATTTTACTTGCCAAAGCTGATCCTTCTTCTGTATTATCTCTCATGAAAGCTTTTAAAATGTTAGTAGGATGTTTGGACTTCATGTAAATTGCTCCAAAAGTGGTTTATTCTGGTCCCATAAAGCTTTTAATCTAGAATCTACTTTGTTTTCTATTATAGGTTTTAATAAACAACAACTACCACTGCTATATCTTGGCTTCCTGTTTTGGATTCTAAAATTAAACTTATAGATTATGCCTACTTAATTGATAAGATCAATCTTAGAATTGCTTCTTGGAGTTCTTGGAAACTCTCTACTTTTGGGAGGGCATAACTTATTGTATCTATATTAAACTCCGTTAGTGTTTAGTAGGCAGCTCATATTGCTTTGCTTATGAAAGTTATTAAAACAATTGACAGAATTTTTAATAGTTTTTATAGACTATGTGTAAGGGAAATCCTCGCAAAGATAAGATGAGATGGGGGGGGGGGTGTTTGTTTACCTAAAAGCCAAAGTGGTCTTAGTATAATCTCTCTTAAATCAGTCAACTTTGTTTTGCTTTCTAAAAGGCTATGAAGGCTCCTCACTGATAAGCAAGCACTGTGGTGTATATGGATCCACATCTACTTCACTAAAAACAAGAACTTGAGGAGTTTTAACTCAGATAATATATCCTCTACCACCCTGAAAGCTATTATTAAGCTGAGGGGGGAAATGAAACCTTATTTCATCTACCTCATTGGAAATGGGGAAACTACCTGCTTTTTCCTTAATAATTAGTTATTAATAGGACCTTTGTAGGGATTCGAGGAAGTTGCTACTTTCAGACCTTTTATACATCATCAAGATACAGTGGCTCAAGCTTTTATAATAAAGGATCTGATTAGGCTTGCTCCAATTCTAACTCCTCTGAAGACTGAAATCTTGCAGACTTGTATTAACTCAGATAATGATATCATGATGGGGAAAAACACTACAAATGGTGTTTTCACTAATCTATCTTGTAGACAAGTGATTAATAGCAACTTACCAATCATGCCTTAGACAAATATAGTCTCGGTTAATCATCAACAACCTCAAGCATCTATAACTCTTTGACTTGCTAAGTTAAACAAGCTACCTACTATTGACAAAATTGTAAGATTTACACATCTTACTAATTGGTGTACTCTCTATAGATGAGTTAATGAGACTTCAGATCATCTCTTCTTTAAGTGTAGCTATGTCATTGATACTTGGAAAGCATTGATGTAGAAATGCCTGATTAGTGAATTTCTAGAGGACTTCAACTAGATTAAGCTGTGTTGTACTGATATGAGATTCCAAAACAAA
Organism: Erythroxylum longipes; assembly: GCA_027563885.1. Taxonomy (NCBI): domain Eukaryota; kingdom Viridiplantae; phylum Streptophyta; class Magnoliopsida; order Malpighiales; family Erythroxylaceae; genus Erythroxylum; species Erythroxylum longipes. Next base: position 241 of record JAOQMS010019706.1, on the reverse strand, counting down.
ACCATCAAATGGCGTTTTTGTATTTCTCTATCTTTCATGGCTACAACTGTATGGGATGAAAGGAATAACTAAATATTTCATGACAAATGCCCTTCCATTGAGCATTCCAACACATCTCTAAGGCTATGTTTGGTTGAGGGTTTATTAATGGAATGTAATTGTTGGCCCCCTGAAAATTTTTTCATTAACTTAAGCATAAGTAGCTTATGGATTAAATGCATGAGAAGGAATTAAGGGCATT
>JAOQMS010019676.1:0-15838 GCA_027563885.1 Erythroxylum longipes | reverse complement strand
AACAATTTCTAGATGGTTTGAAATAGTATTAGAGGTTGTTTCACGTATGTCGATTGATTTCATAAAACCAAAAGATCTAACTTTTAGAGAAATTCTAAGCAAAATTAAAGATGATAGAAGGTATTGGCCTTATTTTAAAGACTGCATTGGAGCAATTGATGGAACACATATACTAGTTGTAGTTCCAAGATCCAATCAAATAAAATATATTGGGAGAAAAGGTATTCCTACGCAAAATGTAGTGGCTATATATGAATTTGATATGTGCTTTACTTTTGCTTAGGCTGGTTGGGAAGGCACAGCATATGATGCTCGAATTTTTATAGAGGCTTTGCGTAATGATAGATTACATTTCCCTCATCCACCTAGAGGTTTGTGACAGATAATTTTATACATTCTTTTTATTTATTCTTAATATTTCAATACTTCTTTATATATTTATTTTTAATTTGGAATGTAGGACAATATTATTTGGAAGATGCAGGATATCCTTATATGCAAGGTTATTTAGGACCATACAAAGGTGAGAGGTATCATCTTCCTGATTTTCAACGTGTTGGTCTTCCAAGAAGGAAGAAAGAAATATTCAATCATGCATATTCTTCTTTAAGATGCACAATCAAAAGAACATTGGCATTTAAAAAAATCAGTGGAAAATTTTACGTCAAATGCCTAGTTTTCCTTTTCCAAAACAAGTTAAAATTGTAATTGCTTCAATGGTCATTCATAATTTTATAAGGTCAAATGCTCAAAAGGATGAGTTTTTTTCCCTATGATGAAAATGATAAATTACTTCCTATAAATGAAGAAATCAATGAAAATGAAGACATTGAAGAAAATCATTTAGACGAACCACAAAATAACGAGATGAATGATGCGAGGGAACATATTGCAAATCTTCTTATATTACAATAAAATGCATAATTTATTATGTATTTAACTATTTACTCAACTTGAATATTTATTTTTGATATTAGTTTTATTTCCTAGAAGAAAATGAAACATCTCTTTAAATAATTTCCTACAAGATGGAAGTAAATTTGTCAAACAATAGCAAAATAAATGTTAACCCGTTCCATTCATGAAAGACGTAATAGTAGTTGAATTATTTCAAATCAAATGTAAACATAATATATATTTTGCTTTGCATATTGTGTAATATACTTTAAATATTATTTATATGCATAAATAATTTTTATTACAAAATAAAGTATAGTTAAAATTCATAAAAATGCTTCTTATTTTTATATTGCCAAATAGTCTACTGTATGAAGCTCTTTCAAAAAAGTTATTTTTTTAATTGACAGCCAAACAATCAACTGACTTCTTAGAAAAGCTCTTCTCAGAACAGCTCTACTGACAAAAGCTCTACTAACAAAAGCTCTACTAATATAAGCTCATCTAATCAGGCATTTTTTCTGATTCTAGACAAGGTTGGCCTAACCATGCCCCTAGAGGCCTGCCCTCTCCAGGTAGGACCCAGATCTGACCCATCACCGGCGGGTTACCTATGTGCACATGGTCTGATAATATACTCCATCAACTGGGTATCTTATGAACTCATCAATCATGGCCAATAAGAAAAAATATGGTTCATCAAAGAATTGCAATTAATAGGTTCAACATAACAAGGGAACCAGAAGATGCAAAGAATCTGAATATCATCTAGCCAATCTGGCATACAACATGCTAAACTCAATCACATGCAGTCATATATCAAATAAGTCATACAGATTCGAAAACAATTCAACAAGCCGTAAGATTAAAAAAAAAAAAGGATTACTACACAAGTATAGTAGCATGATTATACTTACCTTGACTATCTCAGGGGTTCTTATCTCTTTTCTAATCTTCTTGAACTTAAGAGGTACTAGGTACGATTTTTAGTTCTATTCCTTGTCTGCTTTCACAAGCTATTGGGTAGCATGCATAAAAATTACATATACCCGCATTAGTCATTTTTACATAAATCTCATTTCTTAACATATATCATTATAAATTTATATTTTCTTCTATAATGGTCAAAATGGTTTCAAGACAAATTTTCCCTTGAAATTAGAGTCTTGGACTTCATTATGTCCAAATTCAGCTCACAATTCCGAATACTTGATTCTTTATGTCTTGATTAACTTACTTGAACCTATTCGGTTTAACTGATTCATCTGCGCAGGTCTCATTTGCAGAGGCATAAATTTTTCTACATAGGTCCAATGTTTCTCACAATTTCCATACCTATAGTTGAAACATAAATTCACAATTTTCCTTTTATGACCATTTTCAAATTCGGTCACTAAGGCTTCCAAATATCCCATTTACAGTCAGCCTTAATATTCTGTCACGAGTTGGACCCTTCCTGACTAAAATCATTATAACTTATTCATTTCTTATCCAATTGAGATGATTAAAATTTCCATTTTCAATAGACTCATATGTATATCTCATATCCAAATATGGATTTAAAAATTATGTAATTTGGATTTCTTGTGATTTTTCTAAGGCTGTCCTGTTTCTGTTCTCTTTTGTGTCACTAAGGTAAGTAACACCCTTCACTTATTTAGCCATCTTTCACAGGATACTCATCCAATTAAAATTCCCTTTGTACAAACTTAGATAACACATTTTATAGCATTTCATAAGAATAACTCATCATCTAATTCTGGCTCTAAGGTCCTCAAACAACTAACTTTCATTTCATGTTTCAATCCTGTTGGTATTCTGAACCAGTTTCAATTCGGGACTTAAATCTCATTTTTGGGTCACCCTAAATTCCAAAACAAAATTCAGGGATACATTAGACACCCATATAGACAACTTTCAATTTTTGAGTTTCTTCAAAATCACACGTTAAATAGCTCAAGAAAATTGTATAAGAAGGACCTACGAATCTGCCTCCCTTGGTAGCTTTGAACTCCAAAACCCTAGGTTTTGGTTTAGGCCCAAATTATGAAAATTCCCTTATGTTAATTAGTCATTAGACATCAAAGAATAAGAATCCATCATCAAAATCATTAAACCTATAAATTTCATCAAGTGGGTTTCATAGTTATGGCAAAAGAAAATGAGAAACTAAATTCCAATCGGTAGAATCAAGTGTCGGGACTGAGGCTTAGCATTTTGTATCGACTAATCGGCTTGATTCTCCTTCACTTTCTTGTCACAAAGCTTGAAAATTTTGAGAGAGGAGCTTCCATGGTTCACCCAAGTGAGGGAGGAGGAAGATAAGAGTTTTTTCTTATTTGCACTTAGCTTCCTTTATAAGCCACTCTTTTCATTATTTACAAAAATGCCCCTCTTGTACTGTTTTTTTTTCTTTCTACTGTACTGGGTAAATCAGATACCAGGTGTTACATTCTCCCCCTCTTATTAAAAATTCGTCCACGAATTTTAGAAATTTACCTTATTGGGAAAACAGCTGTGGATATCTGGTTCTCATTGATTCTTCTATTTCCCATGTACATGCCTCAACTCTTTGATTACGCCATTGGACTTTAATAATTGGAATCTCTTTATTCTGTAATTTTCTAATTTGTCTGTCCATGATGGAAACTGGAGTTTCTTCATAAGAAAGATTCTCTGCTATTTCCACTTCTGGGGTTTGTAATACATGAGAAGGATCTGGAATGTTCTTTCTTAACATTGATATATGGAAAAATGGATGCACGTAGCTAAAATGAGGAGGCAAAGCCAACCAATATGACACATTTCTGACCCTTTCAAGGATCTCGAATGGTCCAATATATCTAGGATTTAGCTTCTCTCTCTTTCCAAATCTGATTACACCTTTCATAAGAGAGACTTTTAAGAAAACTTGATCACCTAGTTTATACTGTACACCCTTCTCTTAGAATCTGTATAACTCTTTTGCTTATTGAAGGCCATTCTTAATCTTTCTTGTACCAGAGGAACTTTTACAGATGTTTCTTGAATTAGTTATGGTCCCTCTAACTGTTTCTCTCCTACTTCTGTCTAACATAGTGGAGATCTACACTTTCTGCCATACAATACCTCGTAAGGTGCCATCCTAATGGTGGAATGATAACTGTTGTTGTAAGCAAATTCTATTAAAGGCAAATGACGTTCCCAATCTCCACCAAAGTCCAAGACACACATTCTTAACATGTATTCGAGTGTCTGGATGGTTCTCTCTAATTGCCCATCAATTTGTGGGTGGAATACTGTACTAAATTCAGTTGTGTACTCATGGATTCTTATAGTTTCTACCAGAATCTAGAAGTGAACTGTGTTCCTCTATCAGAAATAATAGAAACTGGCAATTTATAATACTTCACAATTTTTTCAACATATAACTAGGCTAATTGATCTACATTATAAGTGGTTTTAACTGCTATAAAGTGGGCTGACTTGGAGAGTCTGTCGACTATAACCCAAATAGAATCACGCCTCTTAGGCGTTCTTGGCAGTCTAACCATAAAATCTATAGTAATCTACTCCCATTTTCACTCGGGTAGCGGTAGCTCCTATAGTAGTCTAGAGGGTTTCTGATGTTCAAGTTTGACTTGTTGACAAGTTAAACAAGTGGATACAAACTGGGCTACATCTTTCTTCATACCTGGCCACCAATATATACCTTTAACATCATGGTACATCTTGGTGGTTCCAGGGTAAACACTATAGGGTGTATAATGTGCCTCAAGCATAATTCTTTGTCTTATCCCATTTATGTTAGGTACACATAACCTGTTACCATATTTCAATACTCCATCCACTATACTGAACTCTGTCACCTTACCATCCTGTACAGCTATTCTCAATTTGGCTAGCTCAGGATCAATGTCTTGGGCAGTTTTAATCTCATCAATTAAATTGGGTTTCACCTGGAACTGAGCAAGTAATACCCTAGAATCAGATACTTCCAAGTGCAATCCCATATTAAATAACCCATTTAAATCTTTAACTATCTCTTTCTTTTGAATGAGGATATGATATAAACTCCCCATCGATTTTCTGCTTAGGGCATTAGCCACTACATTGGCTTTACTTGGGTGATACAAGATCTGACAATCATAATCCTTCAGTAACTCAATCTACCATCTTTGTCTCAGATTCAACTCTTTCTGTTGTTGAATGTACTGAAGACTCTTATAATTTATATATATTTCACTCTTTTCACCATATAAATAGTGTCTCTAAATTTTTAATGCAAATATCACGGCTGCCATTTCTAGATCATGGATAGGATAGTTTACTTCATGTTTCCTTAATTGTTTCAAAGCATAGGCAATTACCTTCTCATTCTGCATCAATACACAACCTAAACCAATTTTGGAGGCATCACAATATATCACATAATCACTTTGCCCTGAAGGCAATGCTAACACTGGAGCTGATGTGAGACATTCCTTAAGCTTTTGGAAACTTTGCTCATAAGAATCATCCCACTCAAATTTCACTTGTTTCTGTGTTAAATTCGTCAGTGGAGCAGCTATCTTGGAAAAATCCTTTACAAATCATCTGTAATAACTGGCCATACCTAAGAAACGTCGTATTTCGATAACATTAGTAGGCCTAGGGCAAATTAGATACTGCTTCCACCTTTTGAGGATCTACTTCAATCCCTTCTTTACTAGCTATATGACCCAGGAAACTAACTTTATCGATCCAGAACTCACACTTTGCCAACTTGGCATATAACTAATTATCTCTAAGGATTTGTAACACCATTTTCAAGTGTTTTTCATGTTCTTCTTGGCTCGTGGAATATACCAATATGTCATCAATGAAAACCATAACAACTTTATCCAAATACGTCCTGAAGATTCTATCCATCATATCTATAAAGGCTGTTGGTGCATTCGTTAAACCAAAAGGAAGCACCAGGAATTCATAGTGTCTGTATCTGGTTTTAAAGGCAGTTTTCAGCACATCCTATTTTTCAGATACTCAACTGATGATACCCGGATCTGAGATCAATCATAGAGAAACGACTTGCTCCCTGTAATTGATCAAACAGATCATCAATATAAGGAAGAGGGTATTTATTTGTAATAGTTACTTTATTCAACTGTCTATAATCTATGCATAACCGTAAGATCTATCTTTCTTCTTAACAAATAACACTGGTGCACACCACAGTGAACTACTGGGTTTAATAAACCCCTTATTATGCAAATCCTGCAAATGCACCTTTAACTTTTTTAGTTCTATAGGTGCCATTTTGTATAAAGTAATTGAGATAGGGTTTGTACCATGAAGGAGTTCAACATTAAATTTTATTTTTCTTTCTGGTGGTAATCCAGACAAATCTTCTGGAAACACGTCTAGAAAATCCCTTACTACAGGGATATGCTATAACTCATTGATCTCCCTTCTGGTATCCCTAACATGAGCTACATTCCCTTGACATCCCTTTCTTAAAAGTATCTGGGCCTACATCGCTGATATTCTGTTAATAGGAAACCTAATTCGGTTAACCTGATATAACACTTTTGTTTCTGGATCAGGCTTAAGTATAATTCTTTTGGCATAACAATCCATTATAGCATGGTGATTTGATAACCAGTCCATACCCGAGATAATATCAAATTTTAATATTGCCATCTCGATCAAATTTGCCATAAATTTTCTACCCTCTATTTCCACTACACATGAGGGGTAAACATATTTCACTTCAACAGTTTCCCTTAAGGGTGTAACTATAAACAGAGGCTCTTTCATTAATTCTCTCTCTTTATCTAGCTTTCTGGAAAAACTCGGTGCTATAAATTAATGAGTGGCACCCGAGTCAAATAGCACTTTAGCATTCTCGTTCTGGATAAGGACTATACCTATATCAACATTATTTTATCATCATAATTGAGGAAAAATCATATCTTTTGTCATAACAGAGCATATACATTTTATTCATAATGCAATTTAATTGAATAACAATAGGTTTGCATAGAATTACATGTTACAGCTGTATTAGAGGCCTGTCTTTCTTGGGGATTTACAGCAAACACTCTCCCTTGACCTCTATTTGCTAGGGCTGGTGCTGCCATCTGCCCCGTATTTTGGGTGGGAGCTTAGCCTTGAGGTCTACCTCTACCAGTTGGAACTAGAGGATGGGTAGGCTTAATGCCGCCAAAACCCGTAGTAAGCCTAACTTTTTTATATTCCACTAAAAATTTGGCATAACCTATTCGTTTGTCTGATTAATAATCCATATACCTGCTTAATAGTTTTAAATGAAGCAAGGATCTCAATCTGTAATTCTAACATACATTATCTACTTATAATCTGCCAATCTATGATCATCTTATATCATCAATTGACATCATTCTCAATAAATTAGCAAATCCATACATGTATCATGTATATATGATTATGACAAATCATGGAGCATCTATAAGTATCTGCAATTAACATCATGCCAAAAAAATTACTTATTTTTTTATCCAAGCGAGTCTCAAAAGGCTTGGATTTCTCTCTTGTACGATATGCTAATCCCTTAAAAAGGTAATAGTGAGAGGTGAGTCTACAACACGACTTAGTGAGATATAAACATGCTACCATGCTTGTGAGGCTAGGTAACACAAAGCTAGCTTCACAAGAATGGTCTGTGGAATTTTAAACAACAATATATGGTATCAATAAATAAACAGGTAGTCATTTCAAATGCGGCAATCACATGAGTATCAATAATAAATCTCAATATAAATTGTCCTATTATAAAAAGAATCTAGTTTCTGAATTCTTTTCTAAGTTCTAGGTTCTTTTCTTTGGTGGAGTTCCACAGGATTTCTAACTATGAGCTTTCTCATTTCTGAGTTCTAATTTCTCATTTCTGAGTTTTAATTTTCTAAATTTCTTAGGAAGAGACAGAGGCATGTTAGTACGACGTATCTCCCTTTTTCTGATTCTAGACAAGGTTGGTGTTAGACCACGTTTTCGGAGTCTAACTCAAGAGCCATAAAACGTGTGCGCAGCACTCTACAGGGTTCTTATAACATCCCAAACATCCATAATTGAGCACTTGATATATGAAAATCCATTCTTATGTTCAAATCCTCAATCATCACCTTAAACATATCACTCAATTTATCTTCTATTTTCATAACAAACTAAGTACATTTCAAGCTTCACTCAAGCCTAAATGTATCATAGGAAAGCATTGATAAGCCCATAGCTTATAAATGTACATGATTGGGGACAAAAAGCATAACTTTCACTATAGATGTCGGATCAAGGTCATTTAAGTATGATTTTGAAGAGGACTTCAATTTCTACAACTTCCATGAAGACCCTGAAGAGAGATTTTGCCATCTAGAGGGTCAAAAAATTTCACATTTTCATAACTGTCTCGAGACTATCTGCTTAGAAGACATATGTCCCTCCAAACGGACATGAACTAAGCTGAAACGCTAGAATACTCGAGAAGGTCTGCCCAGCAGACATAAAGTCCACCCAACGGATATCTACGGGTCAAATTCCATATTTCTAACTCCTACAAGATGTATATTTATCATTTCTAACTTATTTTCCACATAATTTTCACCTCCATTCCAATTCAATATCATTTACAACCAAATCATAATCTATGATTGATCATCAACCCAAAAACATAACATTCAACTTATGCACATTCATCATAAATTGTTGATCATAATCACATAAATATAATATCAACCTTGCCAATACATTCTTCAATAATACAGCACACATTCAACTTCCTTCATCACTTCATTTCATTTCTAACTTATCACACCAATTCTTCCCATTTCAAAACACCATAGTATTCATTTTCTGTTAAGTAAAGAAAAGGCTATAAAGTGTCCAGCATACACCCTGTACAGCATCTCTAACTTGTAAAAAGCATAACTCTCAACTCCAATCTCCAAAAATTACACACTTTATATCATTGGAGAGCTAAAAGAATAAAATACAACTTCTAAGAAGACAAATTTGCCTAAATCAGTCTAGATTAATACATTTTTTCCTTGAAGTCAGAATAAAAATTTTACCCCTATAAATGCTTGAAAATGTAATGCGAAAACTTGGAAAATCATGAGTAAAACATAAATATATTTCATTAACATTAAAAGGAAAGAGTTTTACAAAGCTTTAATTGGCATTTCAAGCCACAAATACATCGTTAGTCTCACAATCCAAAAATACAAAATATACATGAACAAGTTACTTGAAATGTGGTTAAAGCCTTGTGTTTTCATAAACTAACTTAAATACAAAAATATATAGATTTGGAGTGATGCCTTGACGCTCAATTACTTAATCTCTTGCTCTTCACCTCGAGATAGGGAGGAAGGTGGTGAGCTTAAAAGCTCGTGGGTAACAAGTTTATAATGGAGAAATAAGCAAAACCATTGAAAATATCCATTTCCGCAGTGAAATGCTTTGGAACCATAAACATGTATTTCCAAAATTCTCAACCTTGTCAAACACATCATAAACAACATAAGACATGTATTCATCAAACTTGTCAACAAATCATAAACAACTTACGCACTCATAATGGTTTGGGTAGTCCATATAGATGAGGGAGTTCTTGCGAATCTCTGGTAAACATGAGGGAGCTCCATGCCACTAGCGGGCAGGCAAGAGAAGCCTTTAACATGGTCAACATGCAGGTGACATAACATGATAGACCACCACAAAGCCACATAAACATGAATTTCGTATTTTGTAACATCTTGCACATTTTGGAATCATGATTTCCATAAGCATGATATTTTTCAAATACAATTTTCATCATCATTTCATAAATCATCATTAAGATTCATGTACCAAACATATAGCAAATACTTCAATCATTCAAGAAGCAATAATTGCAACATTTATAAAGCAATTGAAATAATTTAAATCTTTTGATTTTAAAAAATACTTATGGCTCATTAACTTAACTATAAACATGCAACCCACCTGAATTCCTTGCTTAAGCATGTGCTTAAAAATGCCCCTTCTCTTGCTCCTCTTGCCTTACTTGATTCCCTTTAACATTGGCAAAAATCCCATCCAATAGGAATACAAATTGAGAGCATATTCACTAAAAATTGATTCTAGAATACTTAAACCCATGCATTTTCTAAGCTTCATGAACTAAAATCCTTCCACAAATCCAAAGGATTAAAATTTGGGCTTACCTTGAATCTTCACAAAACAAAGAGATGTTTGGCTCAAATGGAAGCTCTTCTTTTCCTCTTTTTTTTCCTCTTCTTAAACACCCTCAAAATCACTCTTAAAAGCTAAGGAAAGATGGAACCCTAACCTTTCTTCTTCTTTTTCTCTCTAATGGCCGACGCTCTCTCCTTTCTTTCTCTTTTTCACGTTTTTTCCTCCTTCTTTCCTTCATTCATGTTTTTGGCCTTCTAATTTACAAGACAACATTTTCTTCTTCCCATTCTACCCTTAATGAGTGCTAAAAAATCCACTTTACCCTTCCTTTAACGCTTCTTGGTTTCTAAACTTAAGTGACATGCCAAAAATGCCCTCAATTCATTCTTAATTCATTAATTTCACTAACAAGTGAAATAAACTCCTACTAACATTGAAATAAATAATTAAAATCCAATAATATTTCTATCATGATCCTATAATTCATTTAAATCATGCTTAACTCAACAAAAAAATTCAGGGACCAATAGTTGGCCTATCCCTGCCCGTGGAGGCCTACCCTCTTCATGTAGGACCCGGATCTGACCCATCACCAGCGAGTTACCTATGTGCACATAGTCTGATAATATACTCCATCAGCTGGGTATCCTGTGAACTCATTAACCATGGCTAACAAGAAAAAATATGGTTCATCAAAGAATTGCAATTAATAGGTTCAACATAACAAGGGAACTAGAAGATGCAAAGAATCTGAATATCATTTGGCCAATCTGGCATACAACATGCTAGACTCAATCACATGCAGTCATATATCAAATATGTCATACAGATTCGAAAACAATTCAACAGGCCGCAAGATAAAAAAAAAGGATTACTACACAAGTATAGTAGCATGATTATACTCACCTCGACTATCTTAGGGGGTTCTTATCTCTTTTCTAATCTTATTAAACTTAAAAGTTACTAAGTACAACTTCTAGTTCTATTCCTTTTCTTCTTTCACAAGCTATTGGGTAGCATGCATAAAAATTACATATACCCGTATTAGTCATTTTTACATAAATCTCATTTCTTAACATATATCATTATAAATTTATATTTTCTTCTATAATGGTCAAAATGGTTTCAAGAAAAAATTTCCCTTGAAATTAGGAGTCTTGGACTTCATTATGTCCAAATTTAGCTCACAATTCCGAATACTTGATTCTTTATGTCTTGATTAGCATAATCATACTGGAACCTATTCGGTTTAACTGATTCATCTGTGTAGGTCTCATTCGCGGAGTCATAACTTTTTATACATAAGTACAATGTTTCTCAAAATTTCCATACCTCTATTTAATACATAAATTCACAATTTTCCTTTTATGACCATTTTCTAATTCGGTCATTAAGGCTTCCAAATATCCCATTTACAGTTAGCCTTAATATTCTATCACGAGTTGGACCCTTCCTGACTAAAATCATTATAAATTATTAATGTCTTATCCAATTGATGTGATTAAAATTTCAATTTTCAATAGACTCATATGGATATCTCAAATCCAAATATGGCTTAAAAAATTATGTAATTTGGATTTCTTGTGATTTTTCTAAGGCTGTCCTATTTTTGTTCTCTTCTGTGTCACTAAGGTCAGTAACGCCCTTCACTAATTTAGCCATATCTCATAGGATACTCATCCAATTAAAATTACCTTTATACAGAAATTAGATAATACATTTTCTAGTATTTCATAAGAATGACTAATTATCCAATTCTGGCTCTAAGGTACTCAAACAATTAACTTTCATTTCATGTTTCAATCCCGTTGGTATTCTGAACCAGTTTCAATTCTGGACTTATATCTCATTTTTGGTTCACCCTAAATTCGAAAAGAAATTCAAAGATATAGTAGACACCCATATAGACAACTTTCAAGTTTTGAGTTTCTTCAAAATCACACGTTAAACAGCTCAAGAAAATTATATAAAAAGGACCTACGAATTTGCCTCCCTTGTTAGCTTCGAACTCCAAAACCCTAGGTTTTGGTTTAGGCCCAAATCACCATAGAAAATGAAAATTCCCTCATGTTAATTAGTCATTAGACATAAAAGAATAATAATCCATCATCAAAATCATCAAACCCATAAATTTCATCAAGTGGGTTTCATAGTTATGGCAAAAGAAAATGAGAAACTAAATTCCAATCGGTAGAATCAAGTGTCGGGACTGAGGCTTACCGTATTGTATTAACTAATCGGCTTGATTCTCCTTCACTTTCTTATCATAAAGCCTGAAAATTTTGAGAGAGGAGCTCCCATGGTTCAGCCAAGTGAGGGAGGAGGAAGATAAGAATTTTGTCTTATTTGCACCTAGCTTCCTTTATAAGCCACTCTTTTCATTATTTACAAAATGCCCCTCTTGTACTAGTTATTTAAAATCCGCTCGTACAATTTCCTGTAACAACCGAAAAATGTCAAACATCATTAATTTGATGTCACCAAAAATTACGATTCACTGTCCTGGTTTTAATGACATTAGTCTCAAATACTGATTTTTTTTCGCTTTACTGGGCAAATCAGATACCGAGTGTTACACACTGTTATTTCTAGTGAAATCAAAGTTCCAAATTAGGATCTTTTTCTCTTGTATGATTTCATATATTGAATTGTTCTTTAATGCTTATGTTTTATGAATGTTTTTATTGTTTTTCTAATATATTTGATTAGTTTCTTAATCGAGATAATGAATTGTTAGATTAAATACTGAACACATAAATGTTCAATTGCTTTAATTATTGTTTCCTAATATACTACCCTCATAGTGGTTGCTTGGCTGGTTGGTTGTGGAAACTTAAATCTAGTGGTTTTATGGTTGGTTTGTCAGACGGATGAACATATTCCTTCAGTTGAGAGTTATAATCCGATACCAGAGGTAAAATTGGAAACTGCTATTCCGATACCAAGTGACGATAGAAGTTCAAATAGAAGTCAAGTTAGTCAACATAAAAGTGATGTTTGGAATCACTTTAAGAAGACTACATCGATCGACGAAATTGAAAAAGCAGAATGTAATTATTGTCATAAGTTATACTCAACTGGTTCGAAAGGTGGAACGTCTCATTTAAAGAGACATACGGAATCATGTATTAGAAGGAAGATGGTTTTAGGAGGTCAAACTTTTTTTACCCCTAACTTTATGAAAGGAAATAATGAAATCACCGTAACAAATTTTGACAATAATAGATCAAGAATTTTGATGTCTAATAAGGTTATTGGAGATGAACAACCATTAGCGTTGGTTGAAAGCAAGTGATTCAGGATATTTCTCAATTCACTCAAATTGAATTTCAAGGTTCCAAGTTGAAATACATTGAGAAGTGATATTTTCAAAATTTATAAGGAGAAGAAGAGACAAATATAAGAGTATTGTCGAGTGTTCAAGGAAGAATTGCCATAACAATAGACATGTGGACAACCGATAAACAACAGAAGGGTTACATAGCGGTGACGGTACATTATATTGATAATGATTGGAAGTTTTACAATAGACTTTTAAGGTAATTTATATTCTTTAATATTATATCATTTACTTTTTATTATTTTATAAATTTATAATTTATATTGTTAAGCTTTTTCATGATAGGTTCATTTATGTGTCGACATCGCATACAAGTGAAAAATTGGCAAACTTCTTGAAAGATTGTTTGATGAGTTTGAACGTCGACAACAAAGTTTCTTCCATCACAGTCAATAATTGTAGCACAAATGAAGTTAAAGGGTAAGATGTGGGTTGGGAGCTTATTGGATGGAGGTAAGTTATTTCGTATGCGTTGTTTTGCCCATATTCTTAACTTGATTGTGAAGGTTGGGTTAGAGACGATAAAGGAAGCGATAGAGTGTATTCGGAGTAGGGTTTTATATTGGAGTGCAACTCCTAGAAGAGTTGAAACTTTTGAAGATGTTGCACAAATTTTATGCAGTCCTTGCACAAAGAAGTTGATTTTGGATTGTCTTACCAGATGGAACTCAACTTTTAAGATGTTGGAGTCGGTAATCCCATATACTTAACTATTAACTAGATTAGCCGAAAGGGATCCTCAGTATACCTGCGTACCATTAGAGGACCAATGAGACTTGGCTAAAGAACTTTGTATGAAGTCGACATTATTCAATAGTTGGACTGAATTGTTTTTAGGAACAAAATTTCCAACTTTGCACCTTATCTTTAGCATTATTTCCAACATAAAGCATGTTTTAGGATTGTGGATGTTTAACTCCAATGAAATGATCAAGATGATGGTGGAGTGGATGACAGAGAAGTTTAATTCTTATTGGTCTAACGTTGAAGATATTGTTGCAGTATTATATGTGTTGGACCTGAGATACAAGATGGAGGAGGTTGAATATATTTATAATGTATTGTACAGTGGTGAAGCTTAAGAGCGTCTACATACCATAAAACAATTATGGTATCAATTGTTTCATGATTATGAAGCCAGAATGCAACAAACTCATGATCGGGATGCAGGCAATTCAACTCATACTTCAGTTTCAAGTTCGACATTTTCTTTTAACCCATTATTGACAAATTCTCTTTCAAATTTTTTGAAAAAAAAAGGTCTAGGATATCTTATAGTACGATGGAGTTTGATAGATATATTTCTGAGGAGTGTGTTCTTGAAACTGAAGGTGAGTTGTTCGATATATTGTTATGGTAGAAGACGTCTAGACATAATTGTCCAATCATGCAAGCCATTGCACTGGACTTGTTAGCTATTCCATCATCAACTGTTGCTTCAGAATCTGCATTTAGTACTAGTGGTCCGGTCATTACTCCTTATCGTGATCGACTTCATTATCGCATTATGGAAGCTCTTATGTGTACTCAAAGTTGGTTAAATAAAGAAGATATTAATGGTAAAAAAATTGTCATATATTTATTTTATTTACCTTTATATTATCTTACTTAATGTTGTGTTTTTTATGTTCCTACAGCCACATGTATTAATGCAGAGAGGATTAGTAAAATTAATTGACCAACGGAAAGTTATTTTGATCAAATATATGAAGATGGATGTATTTTTAATTTTCTTTTTATATAATATTACATTATTAAATATTGTTTTTATTTTAATATTATATTACTAAATATAATGTTTGTACATACAGATGATTGGACCCAAATTGTTGATGACCTTACTAACGAGTACAATTAATCAATTAGAATCAGATGATGTTCTTTCAGTCTCCAGTCCACTCTCCAATTTATCCAGCAGCTGATCTTGTATTGTATCTTTTTTTTTGTAAAATGATTTAGATAATCATTTGTGTACAAAAAAATTATCTATGAAACATGAATTTGATTTTATCAATTCTTTCTTATAATAATTGATACATAATTTAAGAAAATTAAAATTTTGTAATTAATGTAATTGAAAATTTTAACTATAACTAACTTAATAACTTTTCATACAAAATTCTAATTAATTGAATTAAATTTCCTAATTATTCATATCGTTACATACATCTCAATAACCTTATTATATCATAATTAATTAATTATATATTGTTTTAATTTAAAGTTGTCACATAATATATATATTAAAAAGAAAAAAGGTGGAAATTTTATAAATTTTATGAAACATTCAATTCCCTCTTATAATAATTAGTAAATAATTTAAGTAAATTAAAAATTTGTAATTAATGTAATCGAAAATTTTAACTATAACTATTAACTTAATAACTTTTCATACAAAATTCTAATTAATTGAATTAAATTTCCTAATTA